>CAIGQQ010033467.1:1037419-1057400 GCA_903798035.1 Danio albolineatus
TATATATATATATATATATATATATATATATATATATATATATATATTGTTTAATTGTCTACAGAACAACGATTTGCCTAATTATCCAAACTTGCCTGGTTAACCTAATTAACCTAGTTAAGCCTTTAAATGTCACTTTAAGCTGAATACTAGTATCTTGAACAATATCTAGTAAAATATGATGTCATCATGGCAAAGATTAAAGAAATCAGTTATTAGAAATGAGTTATTTAAACTATTATGTTTAGAAATGTGTTGAAAAATTAAACAAAAATTGGGGGAAAAATAAACAGAGGGGCTAATAATGACTTGAACTGTATGGAACAAGGACACTTTAAAATAAAATATATATATAATTTTATTAAATAAACTTGCACACTGGCATTGCCTTCAAATAAAGTCACATAAATAAATGTATTTGCCGCTAAAATGCTGTAAAAACAGCAATATTATGAAGTATTTTTAGTGAATATTTTCTTTGGTGAGCATAAGAAACTAAAGAAACTTCCAACTTTTGAATGTGCTCTAGCTATTGAACCTGTCTCTGAGATGCAGTAATATTTTTTCACAAATTGTGTTCAGTGTTGTTGGGAGTGTTGGACCAGCGTGCGACTGACAAGGTCTTCCACATTACCATCGAGAGGAGATTGGCTCTGCTTTTGGGCGATGTGTTGGGTACGGGCCGCCGCTTTAAGAGAGCAACCAGTGTGGGCAACAACAGCCTGCAGGTTCGTAAATCATCTGTGCTATTTTCCACGCATGAGCTCATTGGCTTCATTTATAAAAGCTCTTCCTGTGTGCGTGTCGAACGCGTCTCTGGCTTCTTAATCAGTCTCTGTCTTTGTGGCACATCCACACACCTGCTCTCCCTCCGCACATCATCATTCAGGGACAACGAGTATCCATGGCAACACCATCCCATTCATCCCTGGCCTGCAGAGCCACTTAAAAACAACCATTCCACCCCTATCGGCTGCTGGCGCGTCCTGCTCCAGCTGCAAACACAGATAAATTATTGAACACAGCCCGCAGACAGCTAAAGCGATTCTGAAAGCTTTAATTGCTCGTTCTGCCTACACAGAGAACATTTCATAGAGACCCGATGGAAGACTAGCTGACCTAATGGATGTGTTGAAAACAACAAGTCGTAGTCTGTTAATGATAGCTAATTAGCTGAGAATGAAGCTGTGTTAATGGCGCTCATAGTGATGTCGCTTCTAATTTTAGAGAGGTGATGAGTTTTGGAATCATGCAAAAACTGTTTGCAAAATATAATGACTACAATTGAAGTCAAAATTATTAGCCCTCCATTTTTACTGTTTAAAGGTATTTCCAAATGCTGTTTAAATGAGCATGACCCCCCCTCCCAATCCCCCCCGCTCCCATTTTAAAAAAACTCAGAAAAGTGGGTGAGTCCGTTAAGTGGGATTGTCAAGTGGCGAAAGAAGGAAGAGTTTGCATGAAAAGGCGCAGTTTCATTACATGCACTACAGCTGATTTTTACAGCAGCAACACAAACACAGACGCAGGGGAGATAGACAGTGATTTGCAGAGCAGCATTTACAGCGGATCTGAAAGCTGTGTGGAAGTGGAGGATTTTCAGTTCATAATATTGTAGTGATGTTACTGTAAACTTAGTAACTAAATCATTTTGTTACTAACTAGTTAATACTAACTAACTTTGCCATTTGAATAAACATAAACAAAGAACGTTGATCACACACTTACCAAATCTGTAGAGACAGGACAATCAACACCAACTGGAACCAATTCTTTTTTAAAAGAAGATGAGCGACAAATCTGGATTTCACCAAAAGAAACTCTAGAGTAGAAAAAGGTTCCTTACAAACATATTTTTGCCGCATGTTAGCAGACCCCTGTAATCCACACATGTGGGTCCACATGTGAGCTGTGCTCTTATCGCAGGAAATGGAAACAAAACCTTCGTTGTGCCACATTTATAAACGCAACACTGACGACCCAAGTCTCTTAACAATTCTTCTTCTACTTGTTTGAATTACGGTTGGCAACACAACGTAACATGTAATAGGAGAGTTCGAAGCTATATCATGCATATTAACGGAGTTCTCATTCTCAATAGTGCGCTGACTGGTTTGAACCAATTCATTCTTATGAATTAATGAACAGATGTGCTAAAAACTCAATGATGTCACAGCCAATCTCGAAGCTGGAATTTTCACAATGATCTCATTGCCGTGACGTACGAATTTGCTCTAAACAACTCAAAAACAAGCAATTTTCCTAATAATTGGAAATTGTGTCCTAATAGTGTTTTTAGCAACGTGAGGCATGTATTTGACTGTCAACGTCTCAAAAAATGCGTTTTGCTGTTTTGTGACCCTCTAACAGAGCAAGGGATTTTTTCACAGTATTTGCAATAATTGTTTTTGTAGTGGCAATTTCTTTAACGAGGCGTCTCTCAGTGGTCAAGAAGACAAATTCTTACCCAAAGTGTCTTTCAAAGTTTTATTCTTTGCAAAGAAGGTCAGACAGTCATACAGCAACGCAGGTTTCTGCAGAGTGTGAGACACCGAAACAGAGTGTGTTCTCTTTTTATCTAGTTTGCTAAGCTCACAAGGTCATGAATGACATACAGAAGGAATCAGTTACATCAACGCACAAATTTAACCTTTGATTGTCTATATTTCAGTCTTAACTACCACCTGAACATATAGCTTGTTAAATCACCATGTAGGTACCCAGATCTTGTTTGGCGATAAACAGATTTTAAAGTGGTCACATTTGGTCTAACGTAAACCGTACATCCATGGAAGAATAAAAAGAACAGACCTTTATAATGTATATAAATGAATTTCCACCACATTTTCTTCTGGAGAAAGTCTTATTTGTTGTATTTCGGCTAGAGTAAAAGCAGTTTTACATTTATACAAACTATTTTAAGGTCAGTATTTTTAGCCCCCTTAAGCAATTTTTGTTTTTCAGTTGTCTTCAGAACAAACCATGTTTATACAATAATTTGCCTAATTACCCTAACTTGCCTAGTTAACCTAATTAACCTAGTTAAACCTTTAAATACCACTTTAAGCTGGATACTAGTATCTAATACAATATCTTTTCAAATATGATGTACTGTCATCATGACAAAGATAAAAGAAATTAGTTATTAAAACTATTATGTTTAGAAATGTTGAAATTTGTAGTTTTGTCAACTTCCAATTTAAATGTTCAAGCTCTGGATTGATTCTGATTGGATCTTGATGTTTTTTTGTTTAGTCATTTATTTTTTTACTGCGTCCAATTGTGGTTGCGTTTTTCTGCCAGTGTTGTTGAACCTCAGAGTGTATCGAAGAAGCATCATATCATTATATCAAAAGTACGCTGTGGGGTACCACAAGGCTCAACTCTTGGTTCCATGCTTTTAGGGCGCACTCACACTATGCTATCCGAACCGTGCTCTGAATTAGGCTCAGGCACGGTTCAGTTGGGCAGCCCTGGCCTGATTGCAAGAGGTTTGCCAGAGCACGGTTCACTTGGGAACAGTGCAAAGTGCACCTGAGCCCAAAACTGAAGACGAGACGTGACTTTTAAGGGACTGTTTCATTAATAATGATTTATTAATCATTCTTACTGTTCAATGAACGCAAACTGTCGTAGATTATTAAAGACGCAAACCTCTCTGCACGACAGCTGCCCCTTTAGCAAACCTCCTAATACCTGCAGCACGAGAACTTCTGATCTGTTTGGCCAACTATTTGACCACGTGTCACTGCATCCCAAACAACTAAAATGATATAACTAAAGAAATCTCCACTGTGCTGAGCGAAAGCGCTTAAACTGAACAGTGCCTCATCAATGACGTAAGCATGCTCAGACTCGAATGCAATGTGAGTGCGGGGGGGCAAGTGGGCTTCAGTTCGGTTCAAGGCAACTGTACATAGTGTGAGTACACCCTTAGGCCCCGTTTACACTAGTGCGTTTTAGTTTTAGCATGAAAATGATCCGCGTCCACACTAGCGTTTCACCCAGCGTCTCTCAACAGATGTCCCTCCACACTACTCCACCAGAAACATATATCACGTGACCATTCGCACACTCTGGGCATGCGTGTTCAAGTACAAACAGGAAGCATGTGTCTCGCTCGACATTTGGTTATTGTTAGTCAACAAACGCTGGTTGAACGATGAACGCGATGGCAAAGAAAGCAAGAGAGGTCTTTTTGTGGACAGACGAT
This sequence comes from Danio albolineatus, assembly GCA_903798035.1. Classification (NCBI taxonomy): domain Eukaryota; kingdom Metazoa; phylum Chordata; class Actinopteri; order Cypriniformes; family Danionidae; genus Danio; species Danio albolineatus. The sequence goes on from CAIGQQ010033467.1 coordinate 1,041,633, forward strand.
GAGGTCGAGTTGTTACTTAAAGTAACAACTGAATATAAAACATCCATGGCTATCGAAAATACAGTGTTTACAGTGAAGACTGGTCTGCTGTCTTCCGGTGACGTTATAGTCATGTGCGCTTGACGAATAAGGGAAGGTTACGCAATGACCCAAAAGCTCCAATCACGTAGCGAATCTCAGCAGCCATGCCTCCGTTTTCAAATGTCTCCGTTTTCCCACATCCACACTGAGACGGAGCAGCAGCGTTTTAGAATGAAAACGGCCTCTCCAGCGTTTCCAAAACGCTCCGTTTTCACGGCTCGAAAACTCCGGCGTAGTGTGGACAGATGGCGTAACCGTAGCAAAACGTATGCGTTTTAAAACGAAAACGCACTATTGTAAATGGGGCCTTAGTTAGTTTCCACTGTTATGCAGACAATACACAACTCTATATCTCCTCAAATCCTGATCATTTGCATGAATTTACAAAGCTAGAAGATTGTATTACTGATATAAATAATTGGATGACTAATACTCTATAACTAAACTCAGAAAAGGCTTGTTTATTGGACTGAGAAAAAAAACTGCTCATCCAAAAACCTAGAATATTAGCTAGATAGATGTTCAGTTAAAAAAATGTGGTTAATATTTGATCAACCTGTCATTTAAAAGCCACAATTCAAGCATCAGTATTAGTTGATTTTTTTTGTCATCTGTGATTAATTAAAGTATATTTATGAGTAATATGTAAATGAAGTCTTTATTGTACGTTGTCTGTGATTTTATTTCAGATTTATTTTTCCTTTCGCTGTAATATACTGTTTGAATGATGACTCGAATTACCAGCTAAATACATTGTACAAACACTGCTTTGTGCATGTTTTATATCATGAAGTATTCTGAAAATCTCTAGTAGTTATCGTCTGGGGTCTTTACACAGATGATGGCAATCTGCTAAACCTGGATGTTAGTATGATATTATTATGATTGTAATGCACCTTGAGGAACTGTAGCAGCACTTTTTAAAATGAGCTTTTAACATCGCTGTCCAGTGAGGGTTCACTACTCAGGGCTCTTAATGTAGGTCAAGCTCAGGTAAAGCTCAACACATGGACTCTCTTTTTCCACCCCAATAACCCTAGAGACTAGAAACACATTAAACTCATCTCTTAGACCCTCTAAAAGCCTTTTTAGGTTTTTGTCTGAATAGACATTTAAATTTTAAAGGGCTAATAGTAGCCGGTTCTGATTCATGTTTGTGCGTGTTATAGGATTAATTAACATTTGCATATGTGAAATTAAAGTAAAGGTTAAAGAAATAATTCACCACCAAAGATAAATTCTGTTGCCCATTTACTGGCTCTTTCACAGCTCAAAGCTGTTTGACTTCTGAAGAATAACTCAGACATTCTTTTGGATGAAAAGCAAGTGTGGTGGCACTTATAATTAATTATTTTAGTCACACTTTGCAATAGTTTAATTAGTTATATGAACTAACAATGAACAATACTTGTACAGTACTTATTAATCATAATTTTAGCATTTAGTAATGCATTATTAACATTCAAATCCATGCTTGTTACATTAGTTAATGCACCGTGAGTAACATGAAGTAAGAATAAATGACTACATTTTCATTAACTAACATGAACAAATACTGTAATGAATATATTGTACTTTTCATGTTAGTTAATGTATTAATTAGCACTAACTAATAGTCTTATTGTGAAATTTCACAACTGTTTTTAAAATAAACATTTTTAAAAGTAGTCAATGCCAGTGTTATTTTTTTATTATTTATATAGTGTGTAACATTAGCGACTATAATATTTTTTTATCATGTTTTCAGTTTTCAGCTTAAATTAAATTTAAAAGGCTGTAAAAGACGTAAGTAACTGTGTTCATCATTAAAAAAATCTTAGTCCCTTTATAAATACAAGTCAGGCACTATCAGCACTTCTAGAGGCCAAAAATAAAACATATTCAGACAAAACTGAATTAATAGTTTTATGATGAAATGTAAATTAGGTACTCTGTAAAAAAAAATAAAAAGTTGAGTTAACTTAACATTTTATAGCAACCGACTGCAAAGAAATTTTGAGATTATTGAGCTTCAGTGGTTGAAGTTGTGCCAAATAATTTTTTTTACTTGACCAAAAAGGCTGGTTTAAGTCAAGTATACCTTTCTGGAATAATTTGGCACAACTTCAAACACTGAAGCTTAAACTCAAATTTCTGTGCAGCTGGTTGCTTTAAATTTTTAAGTTAACTCAACTTTTTGTTATTTGAAGCGATGGAGAAATCAAAATTTAAAGTCTTCTCAACTGGTTTTTTTAATTTCATTGAACAAACAGTTCCAAACATGCAGTTGAATCATTTTAAATGTAAAAATGATTAAACTCTGAGTAAATTCAACTCTGAGCCCAAAAATATGTCCCAAAAATATACTTAATTTTGATTCAATGTTTCTGAAAACAAGACTGTAATTTTTGCTTGTCTTGAAATGCTTTGCTCATCTTCTTGATTTAAGAATTTTTAGATATTTAAACTAGAAACTAGACAAAATCTATTTTTTTAATATAAATATCTAAGTGGGCTTTAAAGGGGCCTATCATGCCCTTTTTTACAACACATAAAATAAGTGTCTGATATCCCTAGAGTGTGTATGTGGTGTATCAACTCAAAATACTCCACAAATAATGTTTTTTAACCCTTTAAAAAACTGCCTGTTTTAGGCTTTAATCGTAATTGTGCCGTTTTGTTTGCAGTCGCTTTAAATTCAAATGAGATTGTGTTCCCAGTCCTATTTTAGAAACAGGGTAGAGCTATAAATGCCTGTGCATCAGCATAGCAACAGATTCAAAACTCTAATGGCAGATGGCTGCAGCTCATAGGTCTTTCTATGTTAATGAGGGAGAGAGCGTCACCAATACGTCGGATGGCACGTAAAAAAGGGAGAATGTCAATCAAAGTTTCTGCAGACTGTTTTTATCAAGTGCGATTATATAAAATAGAATTAATTAATTTTAACCACTATAGGCTTGCTATATTCACATAATGTGATTTTTGCATAATAGGTCCCCTTTTCAGTTATTGCAATGAATCAAACACATTAAGCGTTTTGTGAACAAGCCATTTCTTTTCTTCCCACTTCATTTAGATTGTACAGACGACCCATCTTGTGGGGCCAGACAACCCTCTGGAGATTATCTACTTTGTGGAAGGAGCTAACGGACAGAGGCTTCCCGCCACCACCACAGCCAACATGCTCAACAGCCTTGACGTGCAGCACGCAGCGATCATCATGGGATACCGCATCCAGGGCATATTAGCACAGCGTGAGCATTCCGACTTTGTTCTTTCACTACAAAATAACAAGTGGGAGAGGAACTATAATTGCAATAAACTATACAATAATAGTAAGACAAGATAATGGAGTTGTCATTAAAATGTTTTTTGATTTGATGCTAACAGAGCAGGGAGAGGTTTTTGTGCTAGCAGTCTTTATTTCTGCTGCTTGGAACCTCAAAGAGGAGAGTTCAAAAAACACGACATCTCAAGAGAGCTCTGCCGTTTTATGTAACATTTATATGTGGCGGGCTTGCAACTGCATCACCCACAGCATAAACACTAGATTCATTAGACTAAATTTAGGAGCTTCCTGTTGTATAACATCTTAGATATTTTAGAATTTTTGCTTAAATCTTAATAGCTCTCCAATTAGAGAGAAGTGAGAAACAGAACAAACCCAAATTATGGATGTTTAGTGGATGCAAAACCACAAAATAGATGATACTGTTTATTTGCATTTGGTAGATGGCTTATTTTTCATGTAAATCATCATTCAGTCTGACGTTAGATGTACTGGGTTTGTCATTGTTTATACTATTTATCTTACATTACATACTTGGATTACCTTTGTTTGGATATCCATTTGAAAAGAGTCAAAACCTCAAAAAAGCGACAGATATGTCAAAAGTTTTTCAGATTAGAAATTTGAAACTTTTATATTTTTTATATAATTATATTATAAGATTACAATATTTTAGTGTTATAATAAATTTTATTATGCTTTTAATTTTTTTTTTCAGAATTGTAACATAAATATTTTATTTTATTTCCCCCGAAAATCAGAGGGTGATAAATAATAAGAAATTAATAAATAATACATTTATTTAAAAATAATACATTTTGATGTATTTTGACCTAAAAGGGAGTTTTCTTCTCTTGTCTGTTGCTTTAAACAGTTTTTCTTTTTCAGTTATTCTTTTTTAATAGCTTGCTATAAACATGACAGCTGTTTAGGATTTTGTTACACCCTGATAGTAGTTGTACTGATAATAGGCAAAAAATAATAATTTTTTTTTGTTCCTCTGTGAATCTGTTTTTAAAAATCATTAATCATGATTCAAGTCAATTATTAGTTTATTCTGTCAGTCACTGGCTTCATTTTTAAATGAATCCACTGTTTTGAGCAAATCGTTTGACGTAATAAATTAAATTAATTCACTGTTAACTTGTATTTTTCTGTGAATAATATTTAATTTAAAAAAAATTATTAACAAGAACCAGCATGGACAATTTCATTATACAACAAAATCACTTCACAGTCGTTAACAAGAAGGAATAAATGACAAAAGAAAAATTAATCATAGAAAATAATAAAAAGTGTACATAATTATTACAAATATACATCTTTTTTTCTTTTCCTTTTTTTTTCAAAATTAGTTTTTTTTTACCAAAAGTTATAAAATGTCCTTTTAGTACATGTATACAATACATATATTTAAACATTTTATGCAAAACTGTTGTTTGGAGGAGTATATATTAACGGTTTTAACCATTATAAATATTAAATGTTGTTTTTTTATTTTTAGACTTGGAAATAATTTTTTTAAATTATGATATACTGTTTATATGCATTATTATTATTATTATTATTATTATTATTATTATTATATGCTGTCCCTAGTCACTGACTTATGCCTCTTTGCCCTCATGCATGTCCAGCTGTGGAGAAACAGGCCTTACCTCCTTCAGACACAGAGAAGACAAACACGTGGATAATCATAGGAGTGGTGGTCCCGGTGCTGTTGGTTGTCGTTATTATTAGCATCCTGTACTGGAAACTGTGCCGCACTGACAAACTAGAGTTCCAGCCAGACACCGTGAGCACCGTCCAGCAAAGACAGAAGGTGAGAGATGCCAAAGCGCTAATAGTGTTGTCACAATGCCGCGATTTTGAACTTCAATGCAGTATTTAAAAAATCATGATTATTCTAGGTGTTATTTTCCATGGAGAAATATTGCAAAAGCATTCATTAAGATTATTTCTTCATTTGTTAAAGTCATTTGTTAAAGTTAAAGTGTTAAAGTCCTTGTGAAAGCCCAATGTCCAGTGTTTGTTTTGCTAGTGCACATTGTTATTCTTCAGTAGGACGATTAATCCATTCAAGTTAATCCATTGAAAAAAAGTTTGTTTTGGTAATCTTCAATTAAATTATCTTCCACATTTGTAGCGGCAGTCCTTCTCGGTTAGTGTCAGTTTAGAGGCTTTAGCCACAATATTCTTTACCACGCCCCACTTGTGCAAAAAGAAAGTCCCGTCCCCCTACTGAATATTTAGTTTCATTTGGAAGTATAGTACTGTACATCAATACTGAATACTAATACTGAAATTAAAGTCTTAGCAACTTGGTATTGTATTACATGGTTTTGTATTGGAGATATTTGGTTGGTCGGGCCAGTTGTTAAGGTTTTTGGATTTTTTGGCTGACATATTCTTAACTAAGGCCCAATCCCAGTTCAACCCCTTAGCTTTTACCCATACCCTTACCTACTGTATACACTACCTTGAAGGGGTAGGGGTGTCCCAATCCTCTTTAGGTTGAAGGCATAGGGCTAAGGCGAAGGGTTAGATACCCCTTAAAAACTGAGATTTTCAAGGACCACAATAGAAAGGGGTATGAAAATTTCCAGAATACACCATCTACAACCGCAACATAGCTGCAATGCAATTAGCATTTTTGGCATTATTAAGAATGTTTACAACAAACAAGCATATGTTATAATACATTTATAATGCTGTTCATATTTTACCCTCATGCTTTAAAAAAAAAAACAACTTTAAATTTCTCTATCTATAGTCTATAAAAATAACACCTGTATAGTAGTCCCACAACATACTTTCACATCTGTCACTCGTTGACCGAATACCCTGTCAGAAATGTCTAGTGGCTGGGAATGACCTTTTAACAGTGTCTGGTATAACATTGTTTTCTTGTGTTTACATGAGATGAATATGGACACGGTGTAAATGCACAGTAACGTTACAGCTACAAACTTATTGCCACATTATCATTATAATAACACAATCTCGTTGACTTCCTGAATATAAAAACTAAAAAAATTACGCAACTACAATAACTGCAGCAGTTGCACTTGCCGATAAGAGATTGCGACGACACTTGATGACGTGTGCTGGTGTTGTAGTGCTGTCCCATTTCTTAGGGGTAAATTTTGAAGCCCTAACCCTTCACAATCTGTTTCAAGCAGAAGGGGTAGGGGTAAAAAAATTTAACTGGTCCTAAAACATGAAGACAGGATGTAACATAGAGTAGCTCCTCCCCTTTAAAAAAAACAGCCAATAGCATTTAGCTTTTATCACAGCTCTACTAGTGATCGCTTAAGGGCATCAAATAAAAAGCAAATGAGAAGCGCCTTGAAGGGGGCGGGACATGTCAGATACTAAAGAGCATTTGATTGGTCAGAAGATTTGATGAGAAATCCATTTAGTGACAAACTGCTTGGATATAAAGATTTTTGTCACTGTTTCGGAGCACAGTATAGCTTCTAGATATCCTTAAAACTAACATCCCGATCATAAAATATAAAAATATATTTTAATTTCAATGGACCTTTTTTTGCTGTGAGGTAAATCAATGGTAATATTGCGGTTTTGTTTCTGTCCAGCATTTCTGCCGATGTTTTAGTGATATTGCTAATCAGTCTGTGGGCTCCTGTGAGTCTGAGCTGCTTATCTTCACTCTCACAGAGTGTTTTAAATCAGTCTCTCGCCGGATGCCAGCCAGCTGTGAAAGATCAGAGTTGGATACGCGAGGTCTGCTATCTGGTACTCCGTGAATTCATGCTCACAGTTTTTCTTGGCATTGGGAATTCTCAATCATTTAGCAAACAGACAGTTCATTTCAGTGATCCGATTCAGTCATTCATTGAGTCATCAGTCAAACATTCCCACAAGTTGCTGCATCATCTTTGCAGTGAAAAAAATGTTTATTTGTTCTTTCTGATGTTTATCTATATCCAGATTTTCAGGGTTTTGAATAAGTTGAGTGTAAGTCTGAGCTAAACTATATATTTTTAGAATTGACTAATCAGTGGTTTGTCCGAGGGTGGGACGGTGCCTCAGTGGTTAGCACTGTCGTTTTAGAGCAAGAAGGTCGCTGGTTTAAGTCCTGGCTGGACCAGTTGGCATTTCTGTGTGCAGTTTGCATGTTCTCCCCGTTTTCACGTGGGTTTTCTGCAGGTGCTCCGGTTTCCCCTACAGTCCAAAGATATGCCCTATAGGTGAATTGGATGATCAAAATTGCCCGTAGTCTATGAGTGTGTGTGTGAATGCAAGTGTATCAGTGTTTCCCAGTACTGGGTTGCGGCTGGAAGGGCATCTGCTGCGTAAAACGTGCTGGAATAGTTGGTGGGTCATTCTGCTGTAGTAACCCCTGATAATCAGGGACTAAGCCGAAGAAAACAAATGAATCAATGGTTTGTCTGAATGACCGGTCAGTCTTAATCTCTTAAGGCCCAAGCTGTTTTTTTTTGCGTGCATTTTTTATTTCTCTTTGCTATTTGGGCTTATTGGAACCTAATTAAAATAAAACTTTAGTATCATCTTTTGAAATGATGTACTTTTAAAGAAAAAGGATGTTCATAAATGTGGACTCGTGGTATAACACATATACACATATTTTTTGAACATGCTTTGACTATCAGAGAGTAAAAACAAAGTTTTTTTTTTGCCCATTTTGGACAGTTAGAAGTAGTGTTTGGGACATTTCATATGCTACAAAACAGTTGCATAATGACACTGTATGTCTGTAACAAAATAGAAAACATTCAAAGTATACAATTGTCAACATAAAAGCTCAAATGTGCCGTCCACTTATGTGCCCACTAAGCCTATAGGAGGTTAATGAAGCCGTGTGTGTTCAGCGGCACCAGAGGTTTTTGATGTGTGTTTTTAAAGAGATGTTGTCAAAATTGTCCAAAGACAAGAATTGAATTTAATAGTTTTAGGACAACTTTAATAAAAAGGGGATGATGCACTTCAAATGTTGACTGCTGTAGTCTTTTTCAAATAAGTTTAAAGTTTTGTTAAATTTAGGGAATATTTTTAAGATGTTTTTTTATTTTTATAACTACCCTATAAAACAGTTCTTGCTGTCTAAACTTGTTTTAGTTGAATCAAAATACCTGTTATAGTCATTTCAACTTCAGTCAAACTGACAAAAAAAATTACATTAAGCCTGACTAACCTGTTGAGGTTAAAGTAACATAAAAGCATTTGTTGTCATGACTTTTTTCATATCATTTTTTACAGTGTAGTTTCTAATAAGTTTTTTTTTTACTTTACCATGATGACAGTTTATTATTTATTTATTTTACTAGTTATTTAGTAAGACACTAAAAATCAGCTTAAATTTTTGATTAATTAGGCAAATCATTGTACAACAGTAGCCAATCAAAAAATACTAATAATACTCATTCATTCGTTTTCTTGTCGGCTTAGTCCCTTTATTAATCTGGGGTCGCCACAGTGGAATGAACCACCAACTTATCCAGCATATGTTTTACACAGCAGATGCCCTTTCAACTACAACCAATCACTGGGAAACACCCATACACACTCATTCGCACACATATATTAAGGACAATTTAGCTTACCCAATTCACCTGTAGCGCATGTGTTTGTACTGTGGGGGAAACCGGAGCACCTGGAGGAAACCTACACAAACTAAGAAATTAAAAGAAATACTTATTGATAAGAAAAAAAATACTGTGAAAATTTCCTTACTCTGCTAAACAGCACTCGGTATAAATCTGAAAAAAAATTGTTATACAGTTACATATATCAACAACTTGTCACACATGCTATATATTTAGATTTTAGCTGTTATATCATGTCCCACACAGCTTATGAGTACCCTTTCTTTAAAATCAGTTGAACTGGGGCATGACTAGTCATTCTGAATCTTGCTATCCTGCTGCTGTCATGCAGAGAATCACAGAAGTAATGAATGCTGTCGGGTTCACGGTCAGCAGTGATTTTCTTATCCAGAGCTGCGCCGCTGGCCCTTTAACTCTCAACTCTCAAGTCATTACATGCTCCATGCATGCTCTTAAAAGCACACTCACTGCCCTCTAGAACTGCCCGCACTCTCATCCACATTCCCAACAGTAGTGTATAGCACTTGCTTTCTTCGATTGACGCTCTTTTCACTGTATTCCTTCATTGCAGGGGAGTAGATTTAGCATGGACGGAGGTGACGCGTCCCCACCAATGTCCACCAACTATTGAAATGTCCCCACCAATAATTTAATTCACTTAAAATAATCACGCTGTCAATATTATTCAAAACGTGCAGAATAGGTTAAATCATGTTCTTCCCTCGAGTCGCATCACCCCCCAAACACGTATGAATATTGCGACTGGCTGTGCATTTCCCTGCTGTCATGTGAGAGGCTGTAGCTGCTTTCAGATACAAGCAGCGCCAAAGCAAGTGAAGGTGACGGCAGTAAAAATAGGTGGACATAAGGAGCTTATTTCAACGAAAAGTATAAGTCACATAAACTCAAGTTCACTACGGAATGACTCCATCATGCCGTTAATGATTGTGTTTTCCCTGCTGTAACACACAGTCTGTCGATATCGCAGACTGATATAGTCTGTGAACAATACATCCTGGAAACTAACTGCAGAATAAACAGCTAAATGTAAAAGTGTACCCATACCCACCAACGTCAAGAGCAAACCTATGACCTTGCTTAATTGGGTAGATACTTTCTGGATTTGAGAGAGAGTGTGATTTGAAAAAATTTTCATTGTCATCATTTGTTTAACCCCAAGTGATTCCAAACTAATATGTCTTCTATATATCTGTGCAAGATATATATATATATATATATATTGATTTATTCCAAGGTTTGTTGAAATTCTTGATTCTGATTGGCTGGAGGGTGTGGTATATTCCGTTGTAACGCACAGGTAGTTCCAGTCAGTTTTGATGACAGTTCAAAATAAATGCGCTTCTCCCAAACGTTTACAGTTACTATAGCAACTCGCATGTGCTGCACATGAAACCGATGAGGGCTATTAATGGCAGACGGGAAATCCTCAAAATTAGGAAAATACTCATAAACTATGCCACAAAATCAAGTTTTAAGAGTTTTTCAAGCGAGAATGTAGTTATTTTAAAGTTAAATTGGCCGTTTATGTGTATGAAAAGCGCGTCTTTAAAAATGTTGGAAGCTCTAGGCGGTCAGCGGCAGCTCCGCGAACAGCTCCCCCCGAGCGAAGCTTTATGTCGGCCAGAGAATCTCAGGTTCTACGCCGCTGGATCTAATCTCTTGCATCTCTGTTGTTAAAATGGGATATACAATTAATCTTTGGCGTATCTAACGGTCAGTCTTTGGACATTTGAACCTATTATTTTTTTCTCAGGTGTATTTTTTTGGCAGATCTATGACCGTAAATAATGTAATATTACACTGATCCTGCGTGTTTGGCTGATTGCTTTTGTTTTAATGTACCTATATTTAACAGCAGAGATTTCTGAAATAGACTTTTTTGCTTCACAGACTCTAGTCTAGAGTACACTTGACTTCAAAATGCATGTTTAATTGATATGGTACCTTTTATAAGATTTGTATGTTTATTATGAAATATAAATCACGGAAATTCTGCTATACTGTTCAGCCAGCTATCGCAGTAATAAAGGTAATGAAAGCTATTATACAGATCCTCCCTCGTCAGAGAAGTGGTAGAAAGACAAAAGAAACGTGTGACTGGAAACACACTCCAGGTGTGACTGGGAATGTCTTATTTGTCCACTTGTGATCGGACTGATGAAATCACATCTTAATAATATTTGCAGGTATAAACAGTACGCACATGCTCTCCCTGTCTCTCTGTCTCTCTGTCTGCCTGTCACAGCTGATTCAGCGGACTAGAAAATCTTACATGTAAAAAAACTGACAAAAATAAATAAATCGGACAAATATTGCTCTGCAAACAGCAAAACTATTTTAAACTTAGGCCTACCTTGGCAAATGACCATGGAATAAGCGGGATAATCAACGGCTTGCCATGCGTTAAAGGATTTTAATGCACTTCACGGAGGCGACCACACTCCACTGCGCGTCGTGGTCCTTTGCCTCCACATCGTGCATTAAAATCCTTTAGCGCACGGCAAGCCGTTGATTATCCCTTACATATATATATATATTTTTTAAAAGGGTCTTTTTAAATCTGTAACGTAAAAGCCAGTTGGAATATACAGTTAAAAATAAATGTTATGTTCAAATAAAAGTGGGAAATACCCATTAATTGCTTTGCTTTACTCTTAATAACCAAATAAATGGACATGGACAGAAAGATGACAGTGCTGATAAAAACAGCAGTTAGGAGAACCTCTGATCTTAGTTATATGGATATGTTTGTACAAGCTCTGCAATTCACCAACATCAAATGGCGACAGATGAGGTCATTAAATGAAACGCTGTTATGATAGTTTGACTGTAAAGTATATTTGAGACTATAACTAAGCTAGTTTAGAATCGAATGAATCACTTTTAACTAGGGCTGTAACGATACGCCATATGAAACCGAAATCGCGACACTAAGATCCACGATCCTGTGTCGCGATGTGATCAGGAAGAATCGCGACACACCCGTGACTAACTTTTCAATCATGTAACGCCTTCCTGCAAAAGTTGAGCTAGTTGAAGAAGAACGTATAGCAGTATAGCAACATTTCGGCTACCCAGTGGAGATAAAGGATGGCAATTGCGTGATCGACAAGACCTACACAATATGCCGTAAGTGCTTTAAGTGACAGGCAACACAACCAACATACAGATGATACGTAAAGTACACACAGAATACGTAAAGAGGCTGTGATAGATTGGAAGATCAGCATATCAAAAGTTCCGGTGACAACAGACAACGAAACATTGCCAATGCTGTCGAAGCGGCCGTTTTTTTTTTACTGCATATAAGATGCTTTGCCACACTGTTAATCTGGCTGCACAGAGAGGGATGGGCGTTCACCAGATGTCCCGACGTTATTATGGGGTTCTCTAAAACTATGAATATTTAACTTTAATTTTATCTAGGCTATTTTATTTACCAAACCAACACAATCTCACGGCAACTTGTGTTTTGGCGCTGAAGCATATAGCGCGCTTGTTTTGAAGCGCATCACCGCAAAGGTTATTCATTATTCTTTTTTATCTAGTAGTTAACTGACCAACCAAAACTACATCACAATTAAGATACAAATTGTAGCTAACGAAATTCGTTTCAAAAATATATTTTTTTCCAAGAAAAATGTATGAATTATATTTTTGTTTGTGCCTGTCCAACTGTGCGGTGAAAATTTGTTCCGCTCCGGGGAAAATAAGAATTTAATAGTTCACAGCAGAAAGGGCACGGTCCGTGCGGGCTTTCTCCATCTTCTCAATTGTGTTGGGCACAGCTAGGTTCAGTTTGGAGGCATTTTGACGCCAGTGTCTATTCGGTGTCAATGAAATGGAAAGTTAGCGACAAGTAAAGTGTCATTTTTGTACTCGACCACATCTGTTGTAAGTGAAAAATACTCGACTGTGGTGGAATTGGGCTGTTGCAGCTCACCACGGATACGTTTGTAGGCGCGTAGAATAGCTGTTTTGGAGAAATATGTACGTCCGGACAATTCATTATAGCTGTCGGGTGTGGTTACGAGGTCTCCGAAAGAAAAAAAAAAGTATTGAAAGACACTATTTTTTTCGCAGAGATTCTTGGTTACTGCATCAGTGCATTTGTTCCACCTCACATTGTCCCTCCTATATTTTGTGCATCACTAATTGATGGCTGCACCTGTTCGTCTGACTTCTGCGGTCGATTTTTTTTTTTACTGCATTGCCCATTTTGGCAGCCTCATTCTTGTGCGCTTTGTATAAATTAGTTGTGTTTCCTCCACATGCTGCCACATTTGTCAGGCAAAGTTTACATCTCTTAAATGTAAGAGAACTTGATTGAAAAATTATTTTCAACATGCTCGAATCATCTCCACAATGGAGTTTAGTTCTGTTTGTTTTTCAACAGTATTTTGTTACAAAAAAAACAGAAGTGTTATAGCTTTGTCTATTTATTTATTTTATATTTGACTATTTATATAGTTAATAATTTGCATGGTTAATCTTGTTCTTTGGTGTTCAGTTTATAAAGATTTTTCAAATGTTATTTGATAAAAAATATCGTGATACGAATCAAATCGTGGGTCAAAAATCGTGATACGAACCGAATCATGGGTTTGGTGTATCGTTACAGCCCTACATTTAACACAATGACATGGTAGGACAGTATAGCATTGTTTGCAGCAACATTTTCTTAAACATCTTGTAAGCATTTCTTTCATGTGTTGCAGAAATTGTGACATCTTGTTAATTTTCCTGGTAAAAAAGAAGTCCATAAAAATCTTTGTACATAGACAATGTATAAATAAGCATAGTGCCAGAGCTTCACTTTTATTTTAACTCTGCAAAGTGTTCCGTTTGCCAAATTTAAATGATAAACGTAGTCACTTTAAATAAATGCGTCTGCTTAATAAATAACTGTAAATGCAAACGAGATTATTTCCTCTCTCACCGGGCACTTGTTTTGGAACCATATTGTGCACCTGTTTTTCATTTGTCTCTAATTTTGCGGACTGTTTTGATAGCTACAAATGATTGAGGCACGTTAGAGCTTTTCTTTCACACTTTGTCCTTCATTCTTTACCTAACACGCATCCATTCATTTCTTAACACTCTCCTTTCTTCCATGCCTGTGCAGTCCACTTCTTCATTACAAAAATCCATACCAGCAATCCAGAGGTCTATGACTCCTGTCAAGAGTAAAGAGGGGTTAGATAGTAGTGATGAGGAAGAGGAGGAGGAGGAAGAAGAAGAGGAGGAAGAAGATGATGAAGAAGAAGAGGAAGAAAGAAAAGAGAAGAAGGTAGAGGCTGGTAGAGGAGTCATCGCAGTATCCTGTAGTCTGTAGATTAGTCCTCCAGTTAGTACAAGTACAAGAATCCTCTCCTCTTTGACCTTCAGCTGTCTGAAGAAGGCAATCCCATGTGTGTCTCAAAATCTGCAGTGTTTGAACTAGTTTGTATTTCTTTGGGAATCATTGCTTTGAGTATACAGTCTGATTCGTAAACAAATGACTCTGAGGCCCCGTTTACACTAGTGCGTTTTCGTTTTAAAACGCATAAGTTTTGCTACGGTTACGCCATTCGTCCACACTACGCCGGAGTTTTCGAGGTGTGAAAACAGAGCATTTTGGAAACGCTGGAGAGGCCGTTTTCATTCTAAAACGCTGCTGCTTTGTCTCAATGTGGATGGAGGGAAATGGATACCTTTAAAAACGGAGGTGTGGCTGCTGAGATTCGCTACGTGATTGGGGCTTTGGGTCATTGCGAATCCTTCCCTTATTCGTCAAGCGCACATGACTATAACCCCACTGGAAGATGGCAGACCAGCCTTCACTGTAAACACTGCATTTTCGATAGCCATAGATGTTTTATATTCATTTGTTACTTTAAGTAACAACTCGACCTCGTCTTCTGTCCACAAAAAGACCTCTCTTGCTTTCTTTGCCATCGCGTTCATGGTTCAACCAGCGTTTGTTCACTAACAATAACCAAATGCCAAACGAGACACATGCTTCCTGTTTATACTTGAACGCGCATGCCCAGAGTGCGAGAATGGTCACGTAATATACGTTTCTGGTGGCGTAGTGTGGAGGGACATCTGTTGAGAGACGCTTGGGTGAAGCGCTAGTGTGGACGCGGATTGTTTTCATGCTAAAAAGCCGTTTTAAAACTAAAACACACTTGTGTAAACGGGGCCTGAGTTGATTCATTTGAAAGAATTGGCTTAGATTAACTGAATCAGAGCATTCATCTGTCTTAGAGATTTTACACAGGTAAATTTACTCATCATTTACTCAAGCTCCAGCATTTCCAAACCTTCATGAGTTTCTTTTTGTTGATATTGAAGACAAAAGATGATATTTTGGAACCACTTAGTCATCAACATTAGAGGTGTGAACCTACAGTGGTCTCACGGTTCGGTTACAATTATCATGCCTTCGATTCAGTTCGGTATCTCAGTGCATTGACTGTTTTCGATACACAGTTAGATTTTACTTCACAGCACAATAATTCTTGTATTAAAATATATAAATATATTTAGATTTATATATTATTTGTAATACAATTTTGTCCTTTAATACAAGCAGTCAAATATATGAACTGTACCTTTAAAAACTCAAGTACATGCACAGAACAACATGAGGATTCATAGCACATAAACAAAAAAAAATCCCACTTGCTTTCTGAGCCTTGTCTAGTGAGTTATGATTGGTCACGCACTCAACAGAAAAGGCTGCGATTAGCTTTAACGCTCTGGCAATGTTCACTGTTGTGCTTTTATCCTATGACCCTATTTGGGTATTAAGTGTCCGTG
>CAIGQQ010033467.1:1076030-1090065 GCA_903798035.1 Danio albolineatus
AGACAGACAGACAGACAGACAGACAGACAGACAGACAGACAGACAGACAGACAGACAGACAGACAGATAGATAGATAGATAGATAGATAGATAGAATGGACAATTGGCTAATTTTGATAACTTGTAATATTTGGAAGCCAATAAAATGTAAATAAACTGGTTAATATAAACATGAGAAAAGATATACCAGTGTAGCTTTCACTTTTAGTTCGTTTCATCTCGACTTACTCCATAGTAAAAGAAATAGAAAAACGTTTCTAAGACAAACTAGGTGGGGGTACAGGTCCACAACCACCTATTACATCATCACCATGAACCAATGGTTGAAAACCAAGTGTTTACATTTCTACAAAGTTTTTCTTGGGCAAACTGTTTTGAAACCAACAACCTTTGTTTTTAGCTTGGTTTTATCCAAAAACTATATCACAGCTGTTCTTTCTTCAAATTTACTTGAAGAATTCTGGGGCTTTTACTCTTCAGCATCACTTTCATTAACAGAAATATTATTACCAGGATGTATGCACTTTTTTATTTTAAAAGTTCTGTTTGTGTATGAAAAAAACACTTAATCTGATCTTAAATTGTCCTGCTATGCAGTCATAAATGATTCCTCAAACTGTGTGGTTTATCGAGATGAGAGGTACTATTACTTTTCTGAGCGATTGGACATATGATTTTCCGGCCTTTTGAGAACACATCCTGTCTGAGAAACCACTAGATGATGCTTATTCATGGGATTAAAAAGCACATGATGAATTATTGTTTTTCTTTCTACAGTCCAATAATTGTATGATTTCCCCTTGTCTAATGCTGTGGTTGTGCTAGACTTCACGCTCCATTCACTGCCATTCAGACCAGAGACACAGGCATATGAGAAGCAGTTTAGTATCCACTGCAAGCCACAGTTTGCTGGATGTTTATTTCTAAATTTAAAATAATCCTAATAATTAATTATTAAATACATCAATTTATCTGAAAATATGTGAGCGTCACATTAATATAATATTTACAGTGCTCAAAATATATGAGTACACCCCTTTCAAATATTTAAATTAATATATTCTATAGGAAGCTGTACAATATTATATTTGTGCATAAACTTTAGTTTAATCAGTACTAAAGCCAAATCTGGAGCTAATCTGAGAAAATAACTTATGGTGATGGTCTAAAATTAGTACACCCAAAGTTATATGTTAGGGAAAAATATTAAATAAAACATTTAAAAAGAGATACATTCAAAAGAAACAAAAAATGTGTAAAATATAGTTGAAGTTTTGTAGTTTGTAATTTTTATCCCCAATATTTTGCATTAAATCAAATGTATTATCTTTCTATTTCTAAAGATGTTACTGAAATATCACTTTAATAAATATGTATATTTTAAAAATCTGTATTGTTCAAATTAACTAAAATATATGAGCTATATGCACTGAGAAATGGATAAAAATTTAAATGCGGTGTACTCATTTATGATGAGCACTGTACTGTATGTACATCTAGAGGTTGCATATAACAGTTTTATTACAGAGTTAGTTCTACCAAACAGTTCCAAACCTGTTGTGTTTCTATTTTCTGTTAAACACAAAGAAGATATTTTGAAAAATGCTGGAAACTGGTAGTTTTCCTTAGGAAGTATGGATGTCAATGGTTATCAGTTACCAGCCTTCAAAATATTTTGTTTTGTGTTCAACAGAAAAATGTTGGCGTTTCTGTGTGGAGTTTGCATGTTCTCCCTGTGTTCGCATGGGTTGCTCCGGTTTCCCTCACAGTCCGAAAACATGCGGTATAGGTAAATTGGGTAAAATAAATTGCCTGTAGTGTATGAGTGTGTAGATGGGAGAGTGTATGGGTGTTTCCCAGTATTGACTTGCAGCTGGAAGGGCATCCGGGGTGTAAATTATATGCTTGAATAGTTGGTGGTTCATTCCATTGTGATGATCCTTAATATAAGGGACTAAGCCAAAGGAAAATGAATGAATGAATAAATAGATGAAGAGTAAATTTTCGTTTTGAGGTAAATTATCCCTTTAAATTGGTACTGTTCTTAACCTCTTACAATCTGGTGCTATTTTGGGATTTCCGCCTGGATTTTGTCTACCCAATTTTAAAAGCTTTCTTAACCCACATGCAGAGGAGTAAATGCTAAAATGTGGTATCATTTTAAAGAAAACCTTTTAAATTTTCATAAGACACTGTTTAAAGTGATTAAAATAATTGTATATGTTGTCTGTGTTATCATAAACACTTAAAAAAGAGGCGCTTTCTGTATTTTTTCTTTATAAACTCAAATTTAAAAGAGTACCTTTTAGGTTCTGTGTGGTCTAGGTTTCTGTAATTAATTTTTGGTGGTTCCTGCACATGTCAGTAATCATAAGAAAAACGAAAAATGTCTCTATCCTAATCTATGCAAAAGTTATTGTATTCCAACTGATGAGAGGTGCTATACCTTTTTTTATGTAATTTCCGCCTACCAAACTTGGAAAGTCTTCCATATCCAAATGCAGTGGTATAAATGACAAATTCCAGTGTTATTGGACAGAAAACCATTTGAATTTACAAAAGAAACTGCTGAAAGTAATAAATAATATTTGCTATGTTTTCTGTTTTATGATGAAACACTTCAACATTGGGCGCTTTTTTATTTTTTGTTCTAAAATGCTTTTTTGAAAATGTGTAGATAATCCCATAAGAGAATAAGACGACTCCAGACAGTTCTGCTTGAAACCAGCAGATAGCAGCAAACACTAGGAAAAATAATTTTGTCTCTACCATAGAGTATGCAAAGGTTATTGTAATTCAACTGAATATTGGGAAAATAACTTTTTGATCATTCATATCAAATATGACATATTTGCTTCTGCATAGTTCTTACATGAGAAGAACATGAGTTTCCATTAATTTCTCCTTCCCATTTGTATCATAACATTATATCAAAGAAGTCAAAGTCAGCTTCTCCAAAACTTCCTCAGCTCCTAGAAAAAAAGCTTATTTTTGGGCCGTCTTCTTTTTCTTGCACTTGTGCTTTCTGGTAATGGCGGTTTAAGTCAGTCAGTTCATTGGCTGATTTCATTATGAATGTGTATTGATGTGTGTTGATCTATATTATACTATCCATATCTGTACTATCTGAGAAACAGACTCGGTTTCCCACGATTTGGAAATAAACTACTCGAAACCTTATCTTTTTAAGCCTTAAACTAATTGATGCCTTATCTGTCAGCACTGTCCTGAATGTAGTCTGTCTTTTAGGCTTTTTTGGTGAAGAGCAAATTGCGAAGGCCAAATATGTACATATAGTAATAACTCAAAGTTTTTCTAAGAGTCAAGATGGAGCAGGGAATGTCGCACTGCCAAGAATAATCAACCTGTTTAAAGCTCAATGGCTGCATACGCTTTGTGTATTTCTTGCAGAGATATGCTGAATTAGGTCTGCCTCCTTCCAGTGTGCAAGGTTTACTACATAGGTGAGTATATTAGTGTGTGTGTTTTTTTTAATTATTTTTTTTGTTACAGAGCAGTTTAGCTGACGTTAAGTCAACAGGACATATGTGATATCATACTAATTCATATAAAGATGAAGAAAAATAACACATGCATAGCTATTGTAGGTTGCTACCGTGTAAAATATGGTTTAGCATACTGCTAACATGTAGCACATATTGAGCTAATTTAACTCCGTTAACATTTTAACATCCTGTTTACATGTTTGTCATGATTTAAAGAGATAGTTCACCCCAAATGAAAATTTGGTTCTCATTTACTTGTTCCAAGCCTAAGTTGTTGTTGGTTTTTTTGTCAGGTTGAACACAAAATAAATAATTTTGAAGAAAGCTGAAAACTTTGACTTCCATAGTATGTTTTTCCATCTATTGCAGTCAGTGGTTACAGGTTTTCAGCTTTCTTCAAAATATTTTCTTTAGTGTTCAACAGAATAGAGGTTTGGAAGTATTCGGGGGTGAGTAAATTAAAATATTTTGGTGAACTAACCCTTTAACCTTCTTACTTGTGTCACCGGATGTTCTGTCTTTAATTAAAATAATTAAATCAGTCGTCTCCAGTGGTGTAGTGGTTAGTGCGTCGACACATGCTCTCCGGTGCTCACGGGCGACCCGAGTTTGATTCTGCCTCGTGGTCCTATGCCGATCCTCCCCCTCTCTCTGCTTTCCTGTCAATTCTCTTTACTTTCCTATCCAATAAAGGTAAAAACCCCGAAAAAACAATTATAAAAAAATAAGAATAATAATTGAATTAGTTTAAACCTGAATTTACATTGACAAACTGTATATCATATATCACTTTCAAGTGTGAACTCAACAAGTTGGGTGATGGTTATCTAACAGTGCTTACGTTGCTACCATGACTGCACACTGCTAGCACAGAAAAATAACATTAGAAAATGCTAATTTCAGTTAATATATTAGCCTCATCGATATATTGGTCAACCTCTAGTGTATATTCATCCACTCAAGTTTTGTATGATCTTTTGGAAAGTAACAGTGCTTTCAATCACTTTAAGTGTGTTTTTCTTTTTAATACATTTTTAATGTCTTTAATCATTTTAATTTTTGTTAGACTTATTTTGTTTTGTTTCTTATTGTAATATTGTTTATGTAAAAGACTTTTAATTGCTGTTGTGTATGAATGTGCTATATAAATCAACTTGCCTTGCCTTGAATGTAATGAGATTGGTGAAGTCTCATTTTGTTGGAATATAGTGTGACTTTCTGATGTCTTTGTGTCTAATTAGACAGGGTTTGGGGTCTAGCTACATGCCTTCAGGAGAATCCCTGCCTGCTGAACAACTACAGCCAGAGTCACTTTATCCTGGTCGAGGAACACACATTGATGAGCTGCCCTCCTCTGCCAGGCCACGGCCAGTAGGGGGCACTACAGGTATGAGAAATTTAAATGCTTATTGGAAACAATCCTGGATTGTTATCAAGGTTATTAGAAGACTTTTGAACTTTTATGACTATAAAGATTTTTATGTTTTAATCAATGTTAATGAAGTTACCCTTTATGGTTCTATGCCTGATAAAGTGGTACAGTGATGGATGAATACAGATCGTACAATTTGCAACTTGCATGTGTGTTCACAGGTGCACAGCTGCATCATCTAAGTCACATTGGTTTGACAGGTCGTGTAAATGAGAGCCGACAGCTTGGTGGGTCAAACTGGAGCCCGTATCCTGAGGACGACAACAAACTCGCTAACAACAGAGAGCCTGTAAGTTTGAAATACTCACCAAAGTATATTTTAAATGGAGACACATATACATATATATTCTTTTGGATTTGTAAAAATTGTTTTTGTTCTAAAGCTGAGAAATATTAGAATAAAGCTGACCATACAGAATATTTATTGAATTTTATTTTATTTTTATTTTATTTTATGCATGTATGTATGTATATATGTAGGTATATTTGCTTGTATGTGTGTATGCATGTATGTATGTATGTATGTATGTATATATGCATGTATGTATGTATGTGTGATGTATATATGTATTTGTGTATATATATGTAAGTGTATATATATATGTGTGTGTGTGTATGTATGTATGTATGTATGTATGTATGTATGTATGTATATTAACCTGTTATCTAAAACATTTACTTTATCTTTATTGCTTTATATTTATTTACTATATTAAATTTAACAACACATTCATATATACAAGTTTCCCATGTTGAATAATGGTTATATCATATACAAGTAACCAAATAAAATATATATTTTATGTAGTTTGTAATTATTATTTATTTATTTAACCTTATGTTTACTTACTATATGAAAAACAATTACAATATTCATTCATTCATTTTCTTTTCGGCTTAGTCCCTTTATTAATCCGGGGTCGCCACAGCGGAATGAACCGCCAACTTATCCAGCATTTGTTTTACGCAGCGGATGCCCTTCCAGCCACAACCCATCTCTGGGAAACACATCCATACATTCTCATTTACACACATACACTACGGACAATTTAGCTTACCCAATTCACCTGTACCGCATGTCTTTGGACTGTGGGGGAAACCGGAGCACCCGGAGGAAACCCACGCAACCACGGGGAGAACATGCAAACTCCACACAGAAATGCCAACTGGCCCAGCCGGGGACAATTACAATATCTATTATATAATTTATTATTAAAAAATTTATTATTATAAATCTTGTTTGTATGTGGCGCAGTGGTTAGCGCTGTCGCCTCACAGTAAGAAGGTCGCTGGTTGGGTCAGTTGGCATTTCTTTGTGGAGTTTGCATGTTCTCCCCGTGTTCATGTGGGTTTCTTCCGGGTGCTCCGATTTCCCCCACAAGTCCAAAGACATGCGGTACAGGTGAATTGGGTAAGCTAAAATTGTCTGTAGTGTATGTGTGTGGTATGTGTATGGATGTTTCCCAGTGATGGGTTGCAGATGGAAGGACATCCGCTGCGTAAAACATGCTGGATGGCGGGACTAAGCCGAAAAGAAAATGAATGAATAAAGGAAATCTTGTTTGTTTTTTTGTTTGTTTATTAGCCTGGATATAGTTAAAAGAAAGCATCTCATGAAAAAGGAAATGAAAATAACCTAACACGGCATTTGTTAGTAATAAAAAAGTAGAAAAAAACACCCAACTGTGTTCATCTTTAGTTATTTTAAATAATTTTTAATATACTTGAGATCAGATTTCGTGTGTGTGTGTGTGTGTGTGTGTATGTGTGTGTGTGTCTTTCTGATTCTGAAATCTTGATGAACATTATAAGCAGGAGTTGGGAGGCTACAAATATTTCTCTTCTATAGCTGTTCTCACTTATTTCTTCCTCAATAAGAGGCTCTGTCTCTTATCAAATCTTCTTTCCCTCATTTCTCCCCTCCTTCCTTCTTTCTCTTCTTCATTTCTTTGTTCAGGATTTTGGCTCTCTTGACTACACCTCCATCTCTGTATTCCAGACTTCCAGAAATGGCCTGAAGGAGCCATCTGCCGCTCCAGCCCACCTGGACTCTCTGGGCCTGGGCTACCCTCCCTCCGCTCCCCTCGAGGAGCCTTCACCTCCAAACCACTCGTCCGCCTCGCTCATCAAAGCCATCCGAGAGGAACTGATGCGCCTCTCCCAGAAACAGGCCGCAGTTCCCAGTTATCACAGCTGAGACCGGCCAAAACTGCACTACACTGCACTGTACTTCCCATGGAAGTGGCGTTTTTGAGAGGACAAAGACTGTCACGTAGCATTTGCTGCCGCCTGGTGGCAGAACACATTAAGACAGGATGGGTAGACATTTCTCCTTAATTTCAATCTTCCTCTCCGGTTCCCCAAGTTGTGTCCCGAGACTGAAGAAAAATGTTTTTTACCTTCTTTAAAGATTGGAAGCAGACCAGGATGTTAAAGCCAAAATCTGGCCACGACACATTTGTTCATGCCAAGTTCAGACTACACAATATTAGCCAGATTTTCAGCTTGAATTGTTTGATGCAGGGTGATTCGTAATGATAATGGACACAAGAATCAACTGTTTTATCGCAGAAGGACTACATTTACACTGGTGGGTTTCGATTTTAACCGCATTTTATAATGAAAGCTATCCTTGACCGTAAGGGGGTTTCTGTTGTTTTACATAAAATAATCTATAAGAATGAAGTACAATATTGCAGCCTACAGTATATACAAATACAAAATAAAACACAACCTCTGATGGTATTACTGTACTATTAAATCATGTTGAGAGGAAAAAGTCACATTTAAGTTGGCAGAAAATCCTTTAAATCTTACATGTATTAAAAAGAGAAAAAGATAAAGTAACTGTAATTATAGTACGGTAATATAAATGAATAGTAATATCATTCGTTATAAACATAACAGATACAGTTAGCCATAAAAACATTCTGCCAAATGAATTTAAAGCTATACAAATCTCTCATTTGTAACAATTGTAATTGTTTTCACTATGTTTTGGCAACCAAATGTGACATTTCAAAACATTTTATGGGAAAAAAAGACGTTCACTTCACTCGCGTTCCCGTATTCACAGAGAATGTCATCATTTGGCAGCACAGACTGTACAATTGATCATTTCCATAAAATATCATGCATTACAGATTTTGACATTAACCTAAAATTAAGCTTTTTTTTGTTAAGCGAGACGTACGTTTCAAGACAATTTGGAATTATACAATTTCCATTTATGCATATGTATTCACAGTAAAAACAAAACATTGTGGCAATAATAATATTAATTTTAATATTAAGGGAATATATAAGATGCGCTTACTGCCATCTTTTTTTTACTCAAATAACTGTCTAACAAAGACAGATCAAAACTCTGTAATGATCATATGATCAGAGCTCAACGAATCAAGGTAGGAGTAATCCAGAGGAGCCAGTCAGGGGTTGAATTTGTGAAGCCACGCATTTTATATATATATATTTTTGTTTTTGTTTTTTCGTGGCGGGGTTACCTTTATTGGATTGGACAGTAGAGAGTATTGACAGGAAAGTTTGGGGAGCAGAGAGAGGGGAAGGATAGGCATAGGATATCGAGGCAGAAGTTGAACTTGGGTCGCCGTAATTCGTAATTTGTCGATGCACTTTCCACTACACCACTGGCACCATCAAAGCCACACTTTTTAGGTCATCTACATCGAAATCTAACCTAAAAAAGTTTTATAGTTAAAACGAAGTTTGAAGCGTTTTCAGAAGTCTCACTTTTTGAGTATCTAAAACTTTAAACTAGTCTGTATTCCAGGCATAACCCTAGGAAAAGTTCAAATGCAGGGCTCAACAGTAAGGACTGCCCGATAGCACGGGGCATTATGAGAGATGCTCGGGACAGTACACAGGATCGTTACTGGCCCGATCAGGCCAGTGCTGCCTTGTCACTAAATTTTAATTTGCCTGCCACTATTTTTCAATTGCATGCATATATAGTCTTAAAATCAAGAAACAGTTTGTGCTTTCAAGTATCTGAATGCTACCTTCTCTGTGAAGTCGTAAATACCATATTGCTATTTTGGGTTCCTATTGTTTGATTGCATGTCGTGAGCGCGCTATTTTTTTCCGTAACCTGGTAAAAACCAACACAGCGAAGAGACGACAACATGACGGCAACATCAAATTATGAGACTAAAAGAAAATATCAGTTTTGTAATGTTTTGCTGTCATTTTTAAGTCAGCCAGGTTTTGTTTTGCAATAAAATACCTGCACATTTTCCTTAACATTTTTAGAAATCATTTTTGACACATTATTTAAAATATGTGGCTAAGAAATAGCAATTAACTTTTTTTTGGTGGGGCTAGTGAAACATTTTGGCAGGGCAAGTAAAAATCTGAACCACTGGTCCAATCGGGCCCGTAGAAAAAAATCCTTGGTGTTGAACCCTGAAACGAAAATCCCCTAGAGTAAATGCTCCAGTAGTGTGTATGTGTGCACATCCCGACAGAAAGACTAGCGTTGTTGTTTTTCCCTTTGTCATAGTTGTGAGGTTAAACAAAAGGAACACAAAATGCCATTCAATTAGCTTTCAAACATGGTGCATTGAAAGAGATATGAAAATGCGGTCATGGAGCTATCCGGGGCTTTTCTGGTTAGAGTATAAAACTCGTGCTTTGGTAGCCATTGTTTGCTGTGTGACCATGTTTCTTGTCCATGAGTCAAAAATCACAATCTGATGCAGAAACCAAAATAATGTGTGGTCTGAGCCTGGCATTAGTCTTCTTTTAGAGGTTTGCGTGTGTGTTTTTCATATTGTGTTGTTTATTTGCTGTGTCACTGCCTTCACCGTTGAATCATTGATCACACTTCATAATAAGGTTCAATTAGTTCATGTATTCACTAACATGAACTGAAAATTAAATAATACTCGTACAGCATGTATTAATCATAATTCAATATTTACTAACGCATTATAAAAATGAATAAGTTATGCTTGTTAAGTAGGGGATAAAGCACATCCAGACGGTTGTTATATATCAGAATAAAGCCTGACAGGCTTATAGACTGTTGTATCAGACTGAGGGGCTTTTTTTGTGTGAAAACAACCGCTTGAATGTACTTTACCCCACTTTTTACATGGCTACTTGCTACGAAATGTAAAAAATGAAACACAAAACATTGCTCTGAGTTGTAATAGTTTATTAATTTTTAAATAAACTAACAAAAACTGCTGAATGGAGCATACACTAACCTATATATTATTCAGTCACAAGATGGAGCCAAACAGTCAAAAACAGCAGCGTAACAGACAAGCATGTAAATATGAACATATTCACTGATGGTCAAGGGGATTCGAACTACCCAAATGCACCTGCAATATTAGTTTCAGCTGTTGTTTTCTTGAAATAAAATACGTTGAAATGTTGTAACTGACCAATCAGAATCAAGTATTCCAGACAGTCGTGTAATAACAATAGTTAATGAGGCGCCACGGTGGCCTAGTGGGTAGCACGTTCGCCTCACAGCAAGAAGGTCGCTGGTTCGATCCCCGGCTGGGCCAGTTGGCATTTCTGTGTGGAGTTTGCATGTTCTCCCCGTGGTTGCGTGGGTTTCCTCCGGGTGCTCCGGTTTCCCCCACAGTCCAAAGACATGCGGTACAGGTGAATTGGGTAAGCTAAAATTGTCCATAGTGTATGTGTGTGTATGGATGGGTTGTGGCTGGAAGGGCATCCGCTGCGTAAAACAAATGCCGGATAAGTTGGTGGTTCATTCCGCTGTGGCGACCCCGGATTAATAAAGGGACTAAGCCGAAAAAAGAAAATGAATGAATGCACTGTGAGAACTAACTATGAATGATTTTATTGTCATTATCTAATGTTAACAAGGATAAATAATAATAATAATACTTAATAATTAATAAAACTTAATAATAATAATAATAATGAATAAATACTTTATATAGTGAATCATTCATTATTGGTTTATGTTAGTAAATATATTAAAATGAACCAATGGAACCTTATTGTGAAGTGCTACCGAATCACTTTATACCTTGCACTGGTTCTTGTACATTTCGAGAAATTGGACTGCTTTAATCCCTTAAATTGATCTACAGAAGGATTGCTTCTTTTTTATGTATCTTTTTGTTATACGTTTTATTTTTTGCCTGTGGTCTTGTGATGCTGATCCTTTTATTTCCATTTAACGGCCATTAAGCACACATTGCCTTCATGATACAAGTATTGAACCCTTCTTCTGGGTCCAGTAATAGCATTTGAAGTGGTGATGTTTTTCATCTTCATATGCCTTTATTGTGTTTGGCATCTACAGGAGTGCTGGACGTACAGCTTCAGTTTTATCCAGTCCGTTATATAAAGGAAACTGTGTTGACATGAATGATGCAGGATTGCTATTATTTGACAGGTTGTAAATGCATGCAAATACATTTGCAGTAATGCACAAACAATAGTGGCTCTCAAACATTTATTTATGTGAGTGATGGACAGATTTAAAAAATACATTAATAATAATAATAATAATAATACATTAAAAATTCCTTCACATTAATTAAAAAATTTAACATTTTTTTATACATTTGATCAGATTATGCCTGATTTTGTTCACGTTCATTAAAAGATCAGTCTCACTTCAGTGAAATGCATTACCAAAATGTTAGAAGTGTCTTATTTTCCAAAAGATTGCATGTATTTGATCAAAAACATGGTAAAATAGTGAAATACTACGATTTTATAGAATCATTTACTCTTAATAAATGTTTTTAAATGCAATTTATTCATGTGAGGATGAATCTGAGTTATTACATACGTCTTCAGTGTTCCAAAAACATTCAAATGTTTATATTTTATGTTCAAGACATATTTCTGAATATCAGTGTTGATTACAGTTGTGTGGATTAGTGTTTTTAAAACACTCTTGTAAGTGCATTACTGTCAGCACATTTTTATTTATTATGAAATGAGAAATGCATAGTGATAATTGACAATATACGATTGATGCTGGAGAGCTTATTCCTTAAACAAAATAAAATTTAAAGTCTTGGATTTAGAAATGACCCCCTCAATGTGCTCACTTAAGTATCTTTAGTATTACAACTGTGTAAATCAGGGGCGCCCAAACGTTTTCCTATAAAGGGCCAAGAAGCAAAATTGATTGAGGGTTGTGGGCCAAATATATATACCAAATCGTATATATAAAATTTGCCTCAGGGTGATTTCCTAATTTATTCGATAATAATTAAAAATAGCTAGAAGACTTTGCTTTAAATCATATTAACTAATGCAGTATCGTTTGTAACATTTAATAATGAACTTATTACAGTAAAAACATAAACAATGGCATAGTTCAATGTGGAATACACTAGTCAAGCTGCTCCTGCCTTTACCTTGATTTGTATTGACATATATTGTAAAGTTGCAGTGTTTACATTTTAAAAGTTTGGATTCATTTACAACTTTTTAGTGAATCATTTAATTTCAGATGGCTTTATTTATAGCGTAGCAATAAAACAAAGAAACAAAGGGGTACGTTAAGTTCAAACTGACGATCTCTGTCAAAGGCAGTTGCCTCAACCACCTCACCATCATTCACCCTGTTTTCAGATGGTATGGCGGGCCAAATCAAACCATGGGCCAACTTTGGCCCACAGGCCCTACTCTGGGCATCTCTGATGTATTGCAGTTTGATTTAAACTCAGAGTATTGATGAAGGTGTACTGTATGTCACAGAAACAGTTTCCTACTCCTTTGGCCAGCTGTTGACTGGACGTCAAGTGCTTAATATTTCATAGCACAAATGTTTTGTTTTTGTGTGTGTGTGTGTGTCTGTTTTTTAATGTTTTTAATTTGAATTATTGGTTCCAGAATGCACTATTGCTCATTAAACTACTGTTGATCAAATGGGTGCAGTATATTCCTCTGTGACTTCACGCTTTTGATGTGTTAGAAAAGCATAAAACTGTAGTACTAGACTCCTGAAACACTGATCCCGGCTACTTGTACTTTATTTCATGCTGAAGTTGTGTTCTTGCCTTTGTGATAAAACTATTTTTGTGTTAATGTTGCAAACAGGAGCATATCGTTTGCTCTAAAGGGACAATTCTGTTACCTTGGGTCTTGATCTGCCCTTGTTTAATTGTTGGAATGAGTTTTTGTTTGTTTTCAATTTTGTTAAGTTGAAATTTTCTTGACCTGTAGTAAAACATCTACTGATTCTTTATTTAAGTGACAATTAAAAAGTATTACAGTATCTTTTGTGGTTCACTGTTTGGTTTATGGAACGTTGCTGGATGGTAAGTGCCAAAAAAGTATCAAAACAAACATCTGCATTATTTTGTCAAGCTTAAACGTGTAGCTGCTGTTCACTTCATACAATAACACTGAGAGTTATGGAGGGAATTCAGGGCCAAAAAAGTCTTTAAATTTAACTTGGTCATGTCAACATGCATGTTTTGGTCATGTAAACAAACACAACAGACAATGAAATTTCTGTATCTGATGCTATATTTCCATATGTGACGCAAAGGAACGTTGAGATATACAGGCTTTGTGCTTATTTATGAAGGATATTGTAATGTTGAACTGGCATCTACGTTACTTGAGTAAATGTCAAATGTGAAACCATCTTTAATAATAAGAATAAAAACTGCTTCCATAATTATGGACCTATGCAAACTATGGTCATTATAGTGTTGATACGATCTAGATTTACTTTTGGTCCTTATTGTCTTCCAAAAAGTATTGCATTGAGCAAAAGGAATGTTTTTATGTGGTGTGTAACATTTTATAGCAACTGAAGTCTCCAAAACGCACTGTTCTAAAACATTTTCACTTATTTTTATTTGATTTATCATTCATATACATAATACATAAGGCAGACACATCAGTAAGATTGCCAAATTTATTTTGCAATTACAGCTCATAACCTTTAGATGGAGCCAAAAGCTTTTCTGTTTTGAAGGATTAGTTCACTCAGAAACGACCATGAAAATTATCGAATAATTACCAACATACATTTCTTACAATTTTTTTTTTATGAAGGTGATTAAATTATGACTTTTTTTAAGGAGTTGTTTATGTTTTAAATATATATATATATATATAT
>CAIGQQ010033467.1:1090465-1103046 GCA_903798035.1 Danio albolineatus
ATATATATATATATATATATATATATATAGTTAAATCTAAATGGACATAAAAATTCTCAAATATGCATTCACTTCTGAATTCACTTCAGTTGTATCGCATTCAGATGGCGCTCTGTGGTGCAGCAGAAATATGAACAGTGTCCTGAGTTGTAGCTGGGCGCCACAGACATCCGCCGACTTGGAGCGCTGGTGTGCCCACCCTGATAGGAATCTAGAATTTTGAAATGCATGGTGTGGCGCGTCACATCCGGTGTGCGACCCCTTTAATGTCCCACCATATACAGTCTTACGAGTGTGATATTGTCTTCATACAACAGTTCGACGGCACAATCGTGTATATAAAAAAGAAAATCAAACAAGATGAGTCTCAAAAATTCTTTTGTACGAGGAACTACTTTCTTCCACCATTCATTCACATCCCCAATGCTAGTTCACCAATGTCATTAGGAGCTAATATTTGAATGATTCTCTAGCATAATGTTCAATATGATGACAAAACAGGTGATTTTGTATTTCTCTGTTGCAATTGGGATATCGCAATAATTAACCCCGAAAAAAGCAAAAGCAGTGCAAACACTTCTGGACTACCGTATAAGCACTACAACATAAAAAAGAGAGAAATCAACTTAGAATGTCACTTACCTATTTAATAATGATTTGATAAGCTGTAGTTTGAAATTAAGTTTTTCTCCTCTAAGGGCTTATTATGCTGTCTCTGTCGCCATCTTGTGGAAAGAGCATCAACCCTCTTTGCTCTACTCACAATGACAGGCTTATAGATGCAGACGCGCTGTATCTCAGAAATTATAACTATTTAATATAGGCAGTGTCTTTATAAATAAACTACGTAGTTGCAATCTAAACTACAATGTCACCTTACAGAGCCTCAAAAGTACATTGTGTTGTCTAATAGCTGCAATATTTGTCAAACTGTAGTCCTCTGCTTGCCACTTGTGTGGGTGGAGTAACACACAAGGTTGAAGAGGCTGTATTATCTCATGGCTATCAGCCAATCACATTCAAGAACTAGACAGAACTGTTGTATAAATACACACACACACACACTATTTACATTACATGCATTGTATGAGACGAACTTTTATTTTGGATGTAGTATTTATTTAGTATTATTATTTAGTACAATATTTGGGTTTTTCCCATTTCACTAATAAAAACTAGCCGTGATGGAATAGTTGAACAAGGTCGTTAGACAAACCAAAATAACTTCAGGCTTTTTTCCCTTAATTATGCACAGCCCACCCTTCAAAAAGCAGACATTATTGTTAAGTCAAAGTGGCTTCACATCACGACTGAGACGCTTGGACTCCAGATCTCATGTTTCTCTGGTGCACATATGGTACCTCGGCTCCTCGTGGAGTGGAAACTGCAGTCCTGTTTACATTCTCCAACAAAAGGTCTCATTAATGTTTCAGCGGCTCGCCATTGTTCAATTTGTCCACCTTGTGTAATGTGCTGAGCGAGTGCTAATATTTACCTTGTCAAAATGTGGACATATTTTCAGACCGAGCTATATTTACCCTCATAGCGGTCACATGTCATGTTTAGACATAATATGGCTGGTCACGCTTGTGTTTTTGAATGCTATATAGCGCATTACCATGATGTTTAGCTGGCTTAACAGCAGGTTTTTTCTTGGTTAACCAATGTCAAGATAGCACCATCTAAAATCTACAAAAAAGTGATAAAGTGAACAGCTAGAATTTCACACTGCTTAACTGTATTGAATGTGCATTTTAGTATGGGCTGCTTCTATTTATTAATACAAATATCCACTGATCTATACAATTTTATGATATAGATATTTCTATATGAATATGAAGATATGAATATTTCCTATATGTAATTGAAGCCACTTGCAGATCTTGCGTTTATTTTAAGAAACTAGTTACGATACTAGATGCTTAGCCTTCCATGTTTCTTAACACGGATTGCAATAATATCAAAGCAAATATTTATATAAAAATATTTTAAGATGACTTTAAATCTGTAATCCATAGTTAGCAATCATTAATTAGTCATTTTTTGCACTGTAAAAAAGTACAATTATTTTAATCAAATGACTAACATTTTAGATAATTTGTGTAGCCCCGTTATATCTTATTGTTATATATTTATTTATTGTAGTATAAAAAGATAAATCATATTAAAGTATATAATGCATGGTATAAAATCCTCTAGTGTGTATATGTGTGCATATATGTGTTTGTGTGTGTGTGACACAACTTTTCTTTGAAATTTTTGAACAATTACTGTAGCTTAAATGCTACATACAATAGTTTAAATTCAAAATTCAGCCTAATTCATTATTTAGTGGTGATATTTTACAGAAACCACCACCGAGTCCAAAATTGTACGCTGTATTGTATAATGGTCAGTTTTTCTGTGTGAAGTTTGCATGCTCCTTAGGGTGCTCCAGTTTCCCCCACAAGTCCAGCATCCGCTGCATAAAACATATGCTGGATAACCAGATTAATAAAGGGGCTGCCAAAAAGATGGCTGATGTCACTTTACTATAGAACCTGCTGACTTCCGTAATAGTTTTGGCAGTTTTATTATATTACAGTTTTATTGGCAGTTGGATCTTCTTTAAATAATATATTTTAAATAGAAAAAGGATAATAAATGGAGAATACATTTCCATTTTTAGTGAACTATCCCTACTTTAATTTAGTCATACTAGTAAGCAAGTTAGCAGTTCATATTCTTAAAGTGCTAATATTTCACATTCTGCGACCCTTCAACCAGTCAACCTTATTTTATATCGAATTGTTTTTGTTCCTTTGATTCTGATGTCTCTTGATACGGCATTCTCACTCTTTTGCTCCTTGCCTTAACCCGTCACAATAGAGTTTCACTAAGGGCCTATCAATTACTGTGTCCCTGAAACCCTACACCTCAGCTTGGCACACTGGGATGCGTAAGGACAATGCCACAGGCCCTTGGCAGGGGGAGTACCTGCTCAGGTTACTAGACGCTCTGGACACCCCCATGGACCCAGCGCGTGCAAAGCCCCAAACCTCACATTCATCCTCAGAGAGGGTATAGGAGACAGAACCAGAACAGACTGAAGCAGGATTTAGTTGATGTGTTTACAAGTCTCCCAGAAGCATTTATGGAGAAAGTTATTGGGGCTAGACTTGCTTATGTTCCTCCACAAAACTTAAGCATAGCTGCAGGAAGGTCTCTGGAGGTCAACATTTCTTGGATCTTTTGCATGGAATTTTGGGAGCTATGATGGTATCCTGAAATGCTTTGGTGCACTGGGATCTCATCCATAAACTGGAGTTTCAACATCTGATTTGGATACAAAAAGCTGTTGCATTTCTTAAAAAGGAGTGATTTGTATCTCCTGGCGTGATGCATGGGCTCCCGTGCTCAGCTCTGCAGCACTGTTTTGGTGGTCCTCCGGATGTTTCTGCTGACCCGGCTCCATACCCGGACCCAGAACTCTGCAAAACGGGGTCAGATCCTGCTACGGGCCCAGTCGTTCTCACTCAGCCTGGTCCTGTAAAGCCAACGAGGACTGACAGCCAGCCTTCAATGGGCTGCATCTCCATCCAGACCAAGACTAATGGGACTCACTCCAAAACCAAAGAACCAAATGCGAACCACCAGCACACGCTTCATTCCTACCCAAGCTCAGAGGGGCTCTCAGAGGAAGACGATGTCCAGGATAATAGCCCTGTTCTGGACACGAAACGACCACACATTCCCCGTCCGTCCATCATCAGGCCACAAAAGGTAAGAGCACTGTGTATTAATAATATTTGAACTGAATTTTTGAGCTTGGTTCAGTGAGTAAAATTGCTTGATGATTTTGAATATGTTTTGAAGTTTGGGTTGAACATAATAGTCACTTTTATGGTCACTACTCTTTAGGTCAAGTTCAGCTTAGCTAATATTAATATTTCTGTGGCAGTAATTATGTTTATATGGTATAAATTATATGCTCTCATGGAGTTTGCTGAGTTATGTCATGCCAAATCCCAAATGGGACAGATTATGCACCCTTGCATTCGTGTCACTGCATGCACATGTTTATTAGGTTCATGATTGTAGGGCAGGTGAGGCCAACATCCTGCAGAGTTTAGCTTCAGCCAGATCCCATATATTTGCCTGGAGGTTTCTAGTGAGTCTGACGACATTTATTAGCTGATTCAGGGTCTGAACTTAAACTCTGTAGGTCTGTGGCCCTGGACACCAATGATTTAGTGTGTCCTATTCATCTTTACTGCTTTCGAAGGGGTGTTTCCAGCTCCCACTTTTGCAGCCGCTAAAGCGAACGGCAAGCAGATACCTGACAGTCAAGGCAAAGTTACATCCAAAAAATGAGAACGCAGAGAAAGACTTTAAGGGTTTAGGGCAGCGATGGGCAAACTTGGTGCTTGAGGTGTCCTTGCAGAGTTTTGCTCTAACACTAATCAAACACACCTGAAACATGCTAATCATTGTCTTCAAGATCACTAGAAAGCTATTT
The DNA here is from genome assembly GCA_903798035.1 of Danio albolineatus. NCBI lineage: Eukaryota > Metazoa > Chordata > Actinopteri > Cypriniformes > Danionidae > Danio > Danio albolineatus. Next base: position 1,094,964 of record CAIGQQ010033467.1, read on the forward strand.
ACCTTATTCTCCACGTGCGAGCGGGCACAACCAATTGAATCTTTTTGGCTTGAGACTTCCGGTCTCATTCACTTCCATTCATTTATAGACCTTAAAAACAGCTCGTTATGCTGCTTGATGTTACAAACTGACATTTTCTTATTATATTATTCTGCTTTGTCTGTATAGTCATGCAAACACTTGTTTGTAGAGCGAGTAGTTTTCTGCTGTTTGTTATTCCTAGTCATTTCTCCTATAGGCGACTGAATCGAAAGTTCTAAAACAATCACCAAAATGAGCGCACTTCCGCATTGAAAAATAAGGTCAATAGGCAGTTGTGTTTGATTAGGGTTGGAGCTAAACTCTGCAGGAAGAAGTTCCATCTCTGGTTTAGGGTGATGTTTGAGCCCCTAAGTCATGTACCTTGCTAGTCAGTTGCAGATTCGTATTGTAGATTTCGTATTTTATTGTGTAAAAACACTTATTGAGCAGGATGGTGTCGTCAACAAGAAGACTTATCCTAGAAGAGAATGCTAATTGCAACACACACTCATTGCTCAAAATACGTGCTTTAGCCTGTCCTTTACAGGGACATGTTATCAATGAATAAAGGATTATTTTCATGCAATTCTTCCCACAACACTAAATTAGTACCACAAGAAAAAAAACTTAATGGTGGCTACGATTTGCAATTGAATATGTTTGCTTCACAAATTTATCTCCATATTGATGACTTCTGGTCAGTTTGCTCAGTAGCTCACTAAGTGGGGTTTATTTATAAACTAAATTTCGAGAGGATCACGTGCTTATGATTGAACACAGCTGGTACCACATCAGCTCTGTACCACATCAGACGAATCCTGACACACTATAAATTACCAGAGCTTTCTACTCCAGTCATCTTTGTCTCCTCCCCTTCTCTGATAGGGTGGCACGGTGGCCCAGTGATTAGGACTGTTGCCTCACAGTAATAACGCCGCTGGTTTGGCCTCTCCCCGAGCCAGTCGACGCTTCTGTGTGGAGTTTGCATGTTCTCCCCATGTTCGCGTGGGTTTTCCCCGGGTTCCTCCCACCGTCCAAAAAACATACTACATAAATAAAATGACTACTTTTTAAATAGCATCTTAAGGCAACTCTATTTAGACATACTGTATCTCAGCTCGTTCACAAGCGGGGGGAGTTCTCGAGACTTACCTGAGCTCAAACTCTCCTCTCGCCCTTTAAACGGGAGGGAGCCCCGGGCTCAAGGATGTTCTGAGCTCAGGGCTCTATCCCGGGACAGCATGCCAAATACGCTTTATTATCAATCATCAGCAAGTGTGAACTCTTGAAATACTGTGGTGAACTATGAGCCTGTCCAATGAGCCTGTAAACTTTTTCTGAATCAGTGAATGATAAAGTTTTTTAAGGGACCATTAAAACCAGTTGCTTTCTTTCATTTGACCTACTGTATAGAACCCCAGCAGAGATCACATAGCTTTCTGATCACTCTATAGATTTAATGAATCAATGAAAATGAATGCTTAAAGTGTTTAGACAAGTCGTTTAACACAAGTCAAACGGGTTTCACCTGAGCAAGTTTAATCGTATGATTACCTTAAGTAACCACTAACCGAGTTGGTTGGATACATTTAAAGAAGGCTTTTCAGTCACCTTGACCTTTTAAATTTAATGGCATTTTCAGTCAGTGTAAGAGGACCAGCTTAATATTGCTTGGGATTTCTTGAGGTCTCAGTCCATTAACAGCTGTTAAAGAATCCACACTAGCAAAGCATTACTGCTAAAGCACTGTTTTGATCATTAATGCGGAGTCTTATTGTGAAAGCTCCATTCCTTTTTTCTAAATAGATTTTTAGAAAGATACTAATCAGACATTTCCTAAAATCATTTCAACAGCCGTTGAGTAACAGCCGTTGCTCAAACTGCTTATGCAGAACACAAAACAAGATATCTAGAAGAATATGCAGAAAAAACATCCGCAAGATGCATTTCAAAGAACTATTTTGGTATTATTTTTTTGGGTGAACTATCCCTGTAAACTGTAATATGAATATGCCCTCTCAGATAGTATTCAAGTGTGTAAGGGAATGTTTATACAACAGTGACGTACTAAAAGACATTGCCTTTGACGTCACAGCACAGAAACATCTCCAGAGAAAGGTTTGCGTTTATGTGTGTTTTTGTGGAGTGTCTAGAACTAAATGTCCATGAGCAAAGATGGCAAGTTTTTAAATCATGTACTTTTGTACCATTGTGACATTGAGATGAATGGTAATGCTAATGGATGGCTTTCTGCAGGTATTATAGACCTCCATGGATACCTCTTGTCCCACGTCATCACTGCCCGTAAATCCAGCATGTTGTCTCTCCTTGTGAAGATTGATCTTCCCTGTGTTTGACCTCTGGGTGCACAGCCTGTCCTTCACGTCTCCTGGTGAACCACCGATTCTCTGCCAAGAGACTTTTCTTTGTGTTGTAATTTAAAGAGAACAGATTATACACAATTCACAGTTTGGAAATTGATGTTTGTAAACACTAAGACTATAATACACTCCAAAAAAAAAAAGAACTTTAGTTCAAACTGCTTATGTAAAATGAGTTAAAATAACCCAATTCTCACTTAATTGCTTTTTGTTCAATACATTTACATTTGTAAAAATGATTAAGTTAGCTTAATTGATTTATGTTGGAATGGGGTGAAGGAATTGTGTGGAATCCAGCATTTTTTTTACAGCGTAGTTGAAATCTACCCACTCCTTTTTTAAATACTCCCTTGTAAAAATATGTGCCTAAAAATACGCAGTTCCAGATTTCGCCCAACTGTGATGTCACAAGTCCTGCCCATGATCGCAATGATCTGTATTATTAACATTAGGGATAAGAATAAGTCATGAATTGATACGTATATCAATACTAAACTCACAATTCTATATTATCTCAGGATTGTATGTTGAGTGTATTGTTTGTATTATTCATTCATTTCCCTTCTGCTTAGTCTCTTATTTATCAAGGGTCGCCACAGCAGAATGAACTGGCAATTATTCCAGCATTTGATTTATGCAGCGAATGTCATTCCATCCCATACAATTTTTTTAAAGACTCACAGACTGGGTAAATGGTTCAGAGCGCATACAGTACATTTTAGGATGCACTATAAGCTTCTTTTTGTGTAATGGCACATTTAACAATGGTAAACAAATGTGCTGTGTCCCAATTCGCATACTTATACTACCCCTAAAAGTATGTACCTTTTTTGTGAAGGAAAAATATATACTTTTGAGCGTGTAACAGAAAAGTATTCAAGCTTTGGCACATACTACTTCCTCGTTAACAGATAGCTATGTTGCTTAGTTATGAGGCCTGTCAATCATCCACACATCATCCACGTTTCTGTCATATTAAATTTCCTACCTTATTGGAGAAGCAGCAGCAGGTTAATCTGCTATTCATGAGTCTTTCATGCAGAGAAATCTCCTCAGGCCTTTGGATAATTCGATCCAAACACGTCTTTATATAAGTTTAGTATTGTTGTTGCGGATGAAATATAACACTGACAACGTGATTTAAATATTTCCCAGTTGGCTAGATATTAATTAACAGTCATACAAACATGTTTACCGAAGCCTCTCTACTTGACGGTTGGTCTCGCACATCCATCGTGTTTGTAGTTTGTTTACACTTTTCACCCGCATTTGTAGTTCAAATCCAATTCACGTCCAACGTGCAATGTACTGTGGGCAATATCAGTGGTTAGAGTATGGACGCTTCTACACTTAAAAATTTGACTGGAAATAGTAAACCATCCGGGATCCTTTGACATACTTTTTTCAACATACTACGATTTGCGACATACTAATTATATTTTCAAATACTATTTAGGACAGATAGTGTGCGAATTGGGACGCAGCAATGGTAAAAAGGTAAACAAACCCAAATGCGTCAGTAAACTGCCTCTTGGAAAAAACAAGCTCAATAGCACAAATATTATAGTTTAAATCAGTGGTTATACATTGTTGCTTATTTATATTGAGATATCTCAATATTACAATATATTGTTACACCCTTAATTAGCATAGATCACAAAAAAAAGAAATATAGTCTTTAGTCTTTCATTCATTTACTCATTCATTCATTTATTCATTTTCCTTCAGGTTAGTCCCTTATTTTTCAAGAATTTCCACAGTGGAATGAACCACCAACTATTTTCGGCATATGTTTTACACAGTGGATGCCCTTCCAGCTGCAATCCAGTAATGGGAAACACCCATACACTCTCATTCACACACACACTCATACACTACAGCCAGTTTAGTTTATTCAATTCGCCTATACCGCATGTCTTTTGACTGTGAGGAAAACACTGTAATAACATGCATACTCCACACAGAGATGCCAACTAGTCCAGCTGGGACTAGAACCAGCGACCTTCTTGCTGTGAGGCGCAGACAACAGTATCACCATCATTTTGATATAAATATCTCAAATAAATGTTATTTAATTCCCAGCTATTTCTGTTCAACCAGCTATTAACTGACTGAACCCACAATTAGATCATGATGATATCTTTAGCTTAGCGGATGTGCAACATGCATCACATAACATGAGTTTTCTTAAAAGACTTAAAAACCAGTGCAGATAATTGTCTTTCAGGATGATAAAGAAATGTATTACGCAAGTGCAATAGAAGCGAAACAGCCAAACAAATGTTTTGTCTTTGAGTATCTGAGACAAAGAATGTAAAGACTCCACCTTCTTCTGGAAAGGGGTGGAGGATAGCAACTCATTTGCATTTAAAGAGATACACTCAAAAAAAGACAATCTACAGCATGGTATAATAAATGATCCCTTGAATATTTTGAGCTGAAACTTCGCACACACATTGAAGGGACATCTGTGGAGTCATGAATGTTAGTTCTAGTAAAAAGGGACATAATAGGTCCGGTTTTTAAAATAAAAAGGGAAACGCAGATTAATGCACACTCAAAACAACTGCCGTTGTGGTAGCAGCCCATGCAGAAGAGAGCACTCGTGTTGAAATAAAATGTTAGTATAAGACACCTGGCACCCACAAAGATAGGTCAGTTACGGTCTCGAGTTCAAATGGAGTGAAAATGTGTGTGTGTCAATTAAAGAGATGTGGGGGGATGGATGCCATTAAAGGGCTATCGCTTTTCTGCATGAGACTAACTGCTTCATGTGTGTGTGCCTATGTGTGTGTGTGTGCACTCTCTTGTGAAACATGATTCAGATATCATGCTGCAGCTATCAAGTTGTCAAGCTGTGAATATTCTGTGGCTCATCTAATAGTGATGAAATTAGAGTACATGAATATATACAGTAGGCTGTTGCATTGAATATATAAATGGAATATACTGTATGTATACTTATCTCATTAGCTACGTTTCCATCCATCCATTTTGATGCGCATTTTGAATATGCGCATAAAAAATTGGTTGAAACAAACACCAAGATGCACATAAATTTTGAAAATGCACATAAAAATGTTTGAGCATAAGTAGGATAAACTTTTATTCGATAAGATGCGCATAAACTATGATGGAAACACTTTTACCGAACAGATTCCAGTATGCGCATTAAAAAAGGTCATGTGATCTTGTTGTAAGAGATCATGTGATGATAAAAATATGTGTGAACGGACAAACCAGCAGGCTGAGCACACTGTAACACATCTAAAATGTTGTTTTGGTAGTTCTGAAACGCCTAACCATTTCAGTATATTATTAATTACCTCCAGAACTGTCACGAGCGTCTGTGCTTTGCGTCTCACAACTTCAACCCCACCACGTGTTCATTGCGTGCCTGCTTTGTCTTCTGAGGCGCAAGTCATTTATAAAATTCATAATTCCATTTTTACTGTTGACATTTGGCACCAGTTAATCAGAAAGTGACGGTTTTGTTTTCTTTGACTTGTTGGATGGAAACGCTGCTTTATTCGCTGTTTTATTCGCACGTCTTTTATATGATAATCTAGTTTTGAGCATAAAGTTAATCGCAATTTTGAATAAAAAAACATAGCTATTGTCTTAAAGTTAAATACTTGAACTTCATCATACAATGTCCGAGAATCTGTCTAAGGGTGCTTTCACACTGGCACTTTTGGTCCGTACCCGGGTTCGTTTGACATCATAGTACGGTACATTTAGCTAGTGTGAACACGTCTTCTGAACTCGGGTGCGCACCCGTGAACCGTACCTGAGTCCGCCTGAAAGAGGTGGTCTGGGATACAGTTCATGTGAACTCTGGTACAGTTCACTTGTAGTATGAACACAATCGTACCAAAAGCCGGAAGTGAACCGCCAACTGTACAACAAACTATAGTTTTCATAACGTTCATTCGTGTGTGTATGTCTGTGTATGTCATCTACCTTGACGACAAGTGGGACTGACCCAGTACAAACAGTGATAATGTCTGCTTGTCTCCTGCAAAAACAGCTTCTGCAGACATTGCGTGATGTTCTGAACGTTTATATTATTTTTGCGGCAGATAGACGCGAGTCGCTTCCTGTATGTCCAAAACCAAAAGGTTCAGTAAAAGCGAAACGACCGCGATGTGCGGAGTGCGGACGTCTTTCCATTTTGGCGCTTTGCTTTCATGTCCGTCACCTGGCAACAGCCGTACCCAAAACAGCGGCTTGACGCTACCGGGGTTCAGAAGAAAAAAAGTCAGTGTGAACACAAACCAACCGAGAAGGTGGCAAGGGGGGACAATCGAAATTGGGTACGGTCCAGGCAATTGAATCAAGTGTGAAAGCACCCTAAGTGTACAAAAACAGATCTCTCCAATGTTTAAAAGGTAATCTGAGTGTATGTAGGCCACAGGATAGAGGAAAAGCATGTTAAACAAGGGAATCCTGAATGTGTGTGTGTGTGTGTGCGTGCGTGCGTGCGTCCGTGCGTGCGTGCGTGCGTGTGTGTGTGTGCGTGTATTTCTTACATTGTGGGACCAAAGCATTTTGGGGACATAGCAAAATTTTGACAGTGTGGGGACTTCTTTTGGTCCCCATGAGGAAAATGGCTCATGAATCTCACAGAATGAAGTATTTTGAATATGTTAAAATACAGATTGTTTTCATTTGAGGGTTGAGTTTAGGGTTTGGGAAAGGGGATAGAATATTTAATTTGTATTGAATAAAAATCATTATGTCGATGCGAAGTCCGTTCCTATAAAGATAGCTGTATGTGTGTGTGTGTGGAGTGAGGGGGTGCATGAGTAATGTGCTTGTGTGCTCACTATATACATTTTCTGTACTTTTTTGCATGCCTAATTATGCCTTTATGTCCTGACCTGTGAAAGAGCAGCATCCATGCAATAATATGTGTTCTTCCATTCATCCAAATGGACGTAATTTATTTTATCAGTTCATGCTTTCACTGGGATTCGGGCCCAAGAACTTGGCATTGCTAGGACCATGTTTTACCGTTTAAGCCACAGGAAATGTTGAACTTGTAACAACATGCATCCACATACACTGTGCATCGATTGTAAATTTCATCCACATGTTTTCTATTATATTTCTTTTGCAAAATTATACAGCAAGTCACTCAGGAATGCAAGTTTCCTTCCTAATTCCGAAAGTTTTTTTTCATGCGAGTCATAACTCTGGAGCCATGTTGAGTTATTGTAGCAGGAATGTCGGATTTTTTTCAGTCTGTCTTTAGGGGACTGTTATTTAGTCTTGTGATTTTTATATCCCTCAGGGTCACAGCATTAAAGTCATGTGTTTAAATCTGGTTGATTGACAGAGTTATTTGTTTCTCTGTGTTCTGGAAACAGGAACACCCAATCCGGGACAGCCTGCCAGTCAGAACAGATTATATTGAGCCAGAAGATGGGCCGTTATCAGGTACTACAAACACACACACACACATACACACACATAAATGTTGGTTTTGGTGATTTATGAGGACTCTCCAAAGGCATAATGTGTTTTATACTGTAAAAAAGGCATATTATGTCACCTTACCCTACCGCTACCCCTAAACCCAATCCTGCAAACCTGTGAGAAATTTTTAATGTCAAAAGACTTTACTTTTTAAGCAAGTTTGAATTACGAGTACACAGGTCATGTCCTCATAAACCACC
>CAIGQQ010033467.1:1103446-1131702 GCA_903798035.1 Danio albolineatus
AAGCATTTTGATTTACGAGGACACAGGACATGTTCTCATAAACCACCTCAACAGTGTAATTCCCTAGTAATATCGCATGTTATTATACAAATTTTATTCTTGTAAACCACCAAAACCAGTACACACACACAAATACATTCAAGGAAAGATAATTACCATGAGGCAAAGGATGAGCAGCTATCAAAAACACAACACAGGTTTCCTCTCCTCCTTTTCCTCTCCGAGTTGGAGATTTAGAGAGGAAATCTTTTCAAGCACACACAGTGGAAAAAAGACAGCAGCCTTTGTGGAAAATATAATGACATTGAATCATGGCCTTGAATTTTGGGCTGTCTAATGCTTTGAGAACTGACCGAGCCTGCCGTTTGGTCAGGGACCTTTAATAAACAAGGGGAAGCTCTTCTTTTTTTGTTATTTCTTCTTGCATGTATCATTATGCCTGGCCTGTGAGAGGATCTTTTAAGGACATATGGCAGCATAACAAGACGGTTATTCTGTCTGATTGCAGTCTGGATCTCAAACATTGGTTTAAAGCAGGATGAAACTAGAATGAGGGATTTCAATATTTTTTAAAGGAATATAGATAGTTCAAAATAGTTCGTTATAGAAAGTAATTGACATACTTTGTCCCAAATCTTACCTTTTCAAAATTGTTTTTGAAATTCACAAATTTTTGGCCTTTTTTTTTTTTTAGATAGGACAGTAATGAGACTGGAAGCAAAGTGGGAGAGAGAGAGAGGGGTAGGGTTGGGAAATGTCCTCAAGCCGGGATTCGAACTCAGGACGCCCTCACGTGCTACTGCACCATATGTCAGCACACTAACCACTAGGCTATTGCACCAACAGTTGATGTAATTCTGAAATGAATCTTTAGTCATTTCTGTCTCACCTGCTCAAATCTTTGAACTGGTTTCTAACAAATTTGCCAGACTGTGGTCTTCATTGGCTGCTGTGAACAATGTCTACTTTCACCTTCAAACACTATAGTTGTTAAATGGGACTGGGAAGAATTTTTTGGTTCATGTTGATGATATTGTAATCATTAGCCCCTTTCACACAGTAATACCAGTAAACATCTGGAAAATTTACATAACGACTTTACCTGTAAATTGAAAAAGGGCTGTTCACACAGATGAGGTCATTCCGGAATTTTTCCGTAAAAGTCCATTTACACATCCATTCCAAAATACCAGTAAATTCTGACATCATTAACCAGAAACAAGCTCTAAACGGCTGCGCTTGTATTTGCACACATAGAAGGGGTCGGGTTTTTGTTGATGACTCACTTTTATTTCAAGCTTTAGCATTCATGCAGCTGTTTTGTCACAGAGACATCCAATGGCAGAAGCGCGAATCACAGCAAAATGTTTATATATTTGACTACATTACTAATTCTGTGGATGGATGAGTATTGTGAACATCTTCGATGAAAACATATGGAGGAAAACTTTCGCATGTCGAGATGTACATACTGTATGTGTGTGAAGCAAAGCTTGAAGGTAAGCAAACAGCGGTTTATCATAAGCATTTTATGGATAATATTTTTCACAGTTGGCATTAAGAAAGAACATAGAAACGTTGTCTGACTAACATCTAGCAGCAAAATGTGTCTGGAAAAAATATTCAAAGGCGTTTGTTTTTATAAACAGCGCGGACGTGAATATGTCTGAATGTTCTGATTGGCTGGAGTAGACGTCTCACGTCAGCGCGTTCTAAGCGTGAACGCGTTTTTTCCGGCAATGTTCCTTCTGTGTTCACACAGAGCAGCATTCCGGCAAATTACCAGCAATGTTACAACTTCTCTTTCCGGAAAATTGTCGGAATTAATTTACCTGTATTTTCAAAAAGGTAATTTTCTAGAAAGGTCTGTATGTGTGAAAGGGGCTAATGTCAAGTAACTGTTTTTTCATGCATTTCTGAAATATGAGGATGCAAATTTAAATTTCCAAAAAGGAAATTTACTCAACATTTGTTCACCCTCAAGTGGTTCCATACCGTAATGAGTTTCCTTTTACTGTTTAACACAAAAAATATATTTTGAAAAAATGTTAGAAACCAATAACCATTGACTTCCATATTAGGAAAAACAAATACGATGGAAGTCAATGGTTACAGGTTTCTAGCATTTTACAAAATAAAAATATTTTGAGTTTGATTTGAGGTTTGGAACAAGTGAAGGGTGATTAATGATTACAGAATTTTCAGTGTGAATGGGTAAACTATCCTTTTAAGCAGAAAAATGCCGTAAAATCGTATTACTGTGTTCACAAGAGCTAAGGAAACTTCTTGAGCTGAAGTTCATATAATGGGCTTTTCATTTAAAAAATATATTGCAAGTAGTTGACCAATCACAAAAGACTTGGTTGCCTGTCCAATCAGAGCAGAGTAGAATCTCATAAAGGAGGTATTTGAGGATACTGTATCCTTGAATGAGCCATTTCAGACACTGTGAGAATATAACATTTAGTTTGAACAGTTTTTTTTTATTGTAAATGTAAACAAATGATAATAAGCCTCCAAAACAGAACTGCACTTTAGTGTATATATATTTAATAAACATTTTAGTAGCATACATCACCTCAAAGCTAACACACATGCATTATAAAGCACTACACTCCACTTTCAATTTCATGGGGTTTTCCACAGAAATGTTCATAGATTTTAGGTCATTTCTGATGACTCTTTTAACTCAGTTCTCATATGCTAAATTCTTTGAGTGTTTGTCTTGCCAAACTGCAGGGAACAAAAGTGAAGTATTCACGCACATCTGTCCCATCCATCTGCACAGACCTTCAGGTCAATTCATGTCATGTAGACAATCATGACCTCATAAAGACCTGATTGACACTCACAAAAGTTGTGGCATAAAAACTCAACCTATACATTTTTCTGTCTCAGTATGGAGTGTGTTTGTGGGTGGGTGTGGGTGTATGTTTTTGGAAAACATGCTGAAAATCCATTAGTGGCTTTAGCTCAGTTAATTCTGTTGCACAATAGTCACTAGAGAAAAAAAAGTAAAAAATGTTATATTTTAGGGAAAAATAAGACCTTATGTACATATACTGTATGCGGCACAGTGGCTTAGTCACCTCACAGGAGGAAGGTCACTGGTTCGCGTCCTGGCTGGACTAGTTGGCATTTCTGTGTGGAGTTTGCATGTTCTCCCCATGTTGCTGTGGGCTTTGGTTTTCCCCACAGTCACAGTCCAAAGACATGTGCTATAGGTAAATTGAATAAACTAAATTGGCCGTAGTGTATGACTGTGTGATTGTGAGAGTGTATGAATGTTCCCTATACTGGGTTGCGGTGGGAATGGCGTCCTCTGCGTAAATCATGTGCTGGAATAATTGGTGGTTCATTGCGCTGTGACGAGCCCTGATAAATAAGGGACTAATACGAAGGAGAATGAATGAATGTACATATATGATATCGTCATTATTTAGCATATTATATCTAAATAGATTTTAACATGAAGAAAGCAATTGCATTAGTGTCCATCCGTCTTTCCCATTTTTGTCCCATTCCTTTTTTCTAACAGTACGTGGATCTTAATATAGTTTTAGTTATAGTGTCATGATCAATAAACCAAACCAACTAGCAATAAGGAGAATCACAACATTATACATTTTGATTCAAAGCAAAGAAGTATATGGAATTGGAAAAAAGAAAAAGGCAAAAAACTTACTGTCATGTACTTAACAGCTTTAATGAGGAAAAGAACTACAAACATTGTGAAGGGCAAAATCAAAACAAAACTATTAAAGTGTTCATCAAAAGCTGTTGGTTGTATGTATCTATTTTACTACTTCAGATTTATTATAAACTATCCTGATCAACACATATAGTATAATTATCCTGATACACACATGTAAAAATGTGAACATTTCAGCACAGAATCATGGGTAATGTAGTTTTTATACAAATTAGGCTATTAAACAAGATTTGTTGCGTAACATATTGGTTTTGCAAAAGCAAAAATCGAACAAACTCATAGCAGGTTCAGTATTTTTCTCAAATTAATTTTCAAACTTGGTGGTTCATTCCGCCGTGGCAACCCCTGATGAATAAAGGGACTAGCCGAAGGAAAATAACTGAATGAATTTGCAAACCTACTAGCAACTGGTTTTGAAACATGTATCTGTTTTTTAAATGGCATCAATGGTTCCTTGAAGAACCTTTAACATCAGTTGGACCCTTATTTTACACAAAAGTATTTATAAGGGGTGGTCCACTACGATATCATATTTTAAACTTTAGTTGATGTGTAAGGTAGCTGTGTGAACATAAACAACATCTCTGAATGTAAGACGCTCAAAGTTCACTGCAAAGGGAGACATTGGCTTTTACAGAGTTAGCTTAGCAAAGCCTACAGCGAATGAAGTTTGGGGACTACAAAAAAATACATCCAGGTTAAGGATGTCATAAACCCTTCAGGTAACAAGCATACACCCTGTGCAGCGAAGGGGTGCTGTAATGTTATAGCAAGATGCTTCCTGGTGACATGGATCTGATCTGCGAATCTCAGCACATTATATTAGCTGACCAATCAGAGCCTCTTTTAGGCAGGCTTTTGGAAGAACTAGGAAATATGACAGCCGTTTTCATGTTAGCAGAGTAGCAGTATGTAATTAAAGTAAGATATATGAAAAAATAACGGGATTTTTCACAAATGAAGCACACCATAAACACAATCAAGCTTTAAAAATACACTCTGGACCACCCCTTTACAATATGGCCCTGGATCACAAAACCAGTCATAAGTGTTAATTTGGGGAAATTGAGGTTTATAAGGATTCTAAAAGCTGAATAAAAAAAGCTTTTCATTAATGTACAGTATGGTACAATCTGTCAATATCTGGTTCCATACATCTATTTGAAAGTCTGAAATCTGAAGGTCTAATCTAAATGCTGAGAAATTTGTCTAAATTCATATGCATATTACTAATCAAAAATCACATGTTTTGGCTATTCCCAAAAATATACCCCTGCGACATAAAACTTCCGGTTCACAAATGTTCTTCACGATAAAAAAGATAGTGGTTCTTATAAGATCTGTTTACCGAAAAGTTCTTTAGGGAACACAAAATGGTTCTTCTATGGCATGGCTGCATAAACTCCTTCATGTTGTTAGAGTGTATCTGTGTGTGCGTTCTCTGACAGAGGATCTGCTGATTCAGCATATTTATAGTCAGCTGGTCAGTAAGTCAGACTGCGCTCTATTGTTTTCCCTGGTTTTGTCCACCTCCAGTGCGTCACATGCTTGGCGTCCCCAGAGAGCCACATCTAGTCTACAAAACCTCTTTGTTTATGCCGCGTGTCTGAGCGTGTATGTTTGCGTAACCTTATGAGAGGAAATCAGTGTGTGGTAGATTCAACAGACATCCTTAATTCAGTGTTTCTTGTCATATCTCACTAGAATATCTGTGAGGAAGCGGACGGTACAGTATAACAAAGTCGACAAAACCCTTTGACCTCATGGCAGATTTTGACGTATGTGGGATATCACGTGCAAACGACAGCTGAATATGAGTCAAGGGCTATAAAAAATATTTCTAAAATTGATTTGAATGCAGTCAATGCTGTATGTTTTTATTGCTCTCTATTGGCTCTTTCGTATAGCTCAGGAGATTTGTTTTTAATAAAAGGGTTACAATGTTGTGTGCCAAAAAAAATATATATATAAAAAGAAATTTGTTCTTCAAAAAGATTACGGTGCACATTTACTACTGGCTACACATTTAATATGACGCTTGAGTGTTGCGCTGCTGTAGTAAACAACCATGTTTTATTTATTTATTTATTTTTGTTTTTTACTTTTTGGCACACAAATTTGTCCTTTTTTTAGTCTCAATATCTAAAAATTCTTAAATCAAGAAGCATTTTCTATACAAGCAAAAAATACTGTCTTGTTTTCAAAACAAATATGCCAAAATCAGGTGAGTTTTACCTTTAAACAAGCAAAATAATCTGTCAATGGGGTCAACTAAATAATCTAGTTTTTCCTTTTGACATAAGATTATTTCGCTTACACCATTGACAGATTATTTTGCTTGTTTAGGGAAAGACTCACTTAATTTTGATATATTTATTAAAACAAGACAATGTATTTTTCTTGTCTAGAAAATGCTTCTCAGTTTAAGAGTTTCTAAATGTTTGGACTAAAAGCAGGACAAAAAAAGTAAGCAAGAAAAGCATTTTTTGCCGTGTGAAGCTTCGTATGATTACAGTTGAACCACTAAAGTCACATGAAATGTTTGATAATGTTTTTGGTTTCTTTTCTTGACTGTTCATGCCCTTGAGAGAGATCGAGAGAGAGATCGAGAGAGAGAGTGTGAGTTCTTGGATGTCATCTAAAATATCTTAATTTGTATTCTGAAGATGAATGAAGGTTGGATTGGAACGATATGAGGACGAGCAATTAATAACATAAATTATTTTGGGGTGACTAACCCATAAAGCATTGATTGATTGATTGATCTACATGAGACCTGAGATTTTTCTATTTATAAAATACATTTGGAGAAATAAAAATAAAACAAGTGAGACAACTGTTGAGATATGGTGACAAGCACAACTATGAATATATACGCACAATAGAGTGCATAGCTATTTAAATAATTAATTTAAAAACTCCAATTTCTGTCTAGCAGAAACTTTTGACATATTAATGAGATCTCATTATATTTATAAATTAAAAAATAAACCTGATTATTAGAGTACAATAAAATGCTAAGCTTATTCACTTCACTGTGCTTTTTTAAATTATTTTTTGTGAGGTTTTGTGAGTGATATTTTCTGTCTCTCTTTCTAAATAAATAAGCAGATCTACAGTAGTTCTTGAACACTTTATTTGTTTATTTATTTTATCTTAATCTGATAATAACAGTGATGCCATAGTAGAATCGTTTTTGGTTCCTCCAAGAACCTTTTTCATGTGTTGAACATTTTTAAAGTCAACATGAACCAGAAGCTGTGACTATTTTTTTTTTTTCGTATTGTTACAGTTCCTAGAAAATGGAATATTACATAGAAAACAATGGGCGTGGAGTGTTTTTTCTGCTGCGAGCTGATTGGATGTAGTAAAGTACACATTTGATTCAGTAAGATCAGGAAATGGGTTTTAGAAGAGTTATTACAACCCATAGATATTTACATTAGATGTCGCTTACGCTATTGTTGTCTATTGGAAAGAATGCGTCAATAGAGCTGCCATTTTAGTACAGGGTGCTCCTTTGAAATGAATGTGTGACCAAGGTGCAGTGGCAGAGACAGATACACATAAATATATCTATGATTGGGAGTTTTCCTGGTGGTCAGTATGCAAATTTTTTTTTTAATTACAAAAATTATAATGGCACGGTGGTGCAGTGGATATCGCTGTCACCTCACAGCAAGAAGGTCGCAGGTTTGAGCCGCGGTTGGGTCAGTCGGCATTTCTGTGTGGAGTTTGCATGTTCTCCCCATGTTCACGTGGGTTTCCTCCAGGTGCTCCGGTTTCTATAGGTGAATTGGGTGAGCTAAACTGACCCTAGTGTATGTCTGTGAATGGGAGTGTAAGGTGTTTGCCAGAGATGGGTTGCAGCTGGAAGGTCATGCGTAAAACATATGCTGGATAAGTTGGTGGTTCACTCCGCTGTGGCGATCCCAGATACTAATCCAAAATGAAAATTAATTAATAAAAATGATAGTTTTACATCACTTTTCTACATCGATGGATAAGTGACCACACAGACTCTGCCGACAAAGAGGGAGTGTTTGTGTGCTTGGACATGTATTATCTCCCTCTTTGTTAAATTTGATCTAATCTGTGTCCTGAGTATGCAGTGCTAAAGTCCAGCATCTTCACATTGGCTTTAGTCTTGACTAATGCGGTTGAATGACATTTGTCCTGGGAGCACTGTACAAATGTGGCGGCGCTATTGACGCATGCTCAACGTGGCTATCTATTATGGGATATCTAGTGTATATATCTACGTTTAAAACCTAACAGACACCTCCTTCTCCTCACCATTTCTGTTTGTTGTCATAACTGTCAGTCGGAGGGGCGTGGTTACGTATGTTAGCCACGCCCAATACCTCAGACAGACATCATCTGAGAAATTAACTGAAAAAAAAACAGGAATTGCATTTTCAGTATTAATTTGCAGCATTTTCAAACTATTTGTTTTTCCTAATGACATGCACAGATTAATTGTTCACCACAAAACTAGCAATGTGAGCTAACAATATCATACGGTTAGTCTTGATTTCATGTGTACTTTAAAGAATCCCCCTTGCAAATAACCTTTAGTAGAGTAAAAATGTTCCATGGATGCTAAAGATTCTTAATGGAACCATGAATTGCATTTTCTTAACAATATTCTTCCCTCGTTTCCTCCAACATTTACAGTTAACCAATTATGTTTCAGATGCGACACAGTTACGCATGTGTTATGTACATATGTGTCTTTTGCATGTGTTAGTTGTGTGTTAAGACTCCAATGTCACACTGCAACCACGCCTGCATCTTCTAATGTGTGTTCAGCGCTTCATCCTGATTGATTGTCATTGATTTAGCTGGCAGGGTATTAAAGAAGCCCTATTACATCACTCACCTCTGCAGCGGCTCTGCTCTGCACCAGCCTGTCCATTCATACCAATCAGCTCCATTAGCTAAAGTGCTTGGAAAGCGCAGAGACTCTGTGTGTGACTAGTCCAAGACGGAGTGACAGATACAGCGTGGACACACAGCACATTCTGGGCACTGTCTTTTGGAAATACAGAGCGATCAATCTGCTGTAAATACCTTGGTTTTATATATTGTGCTTTCAGGATGACATCAAGCCCTTTTAATTGGATGAGCCTTTTAGAAAAATGCAGATATTGCTGAATGGGGTGGTTTCAGAGAGGCAATCAGTTGGATAGCGAACAATTAAAACTCTAAATGCCTGATTATAATGATGGGTTAACATCTGCCCTTTTAAATGTTTAAACTATGTCGATGTACTTAAAAATGAAAAACAAAAAATAATAATTTGCGCCTTCACAAAGTGATTTCCATTGACACACATCTTTAGAAATTGACTAAGATGGTATGTCGGTATGGTATGGAATAAATGAATGTCACTGTTGCACATGCATTTTAATGCAGGAAGAAATATGTGCTACAGCCTATTTGACTGCAGTTATAGGTTAAATGAATCCTACGCAGAACAACTTTAGTTCCTTTTCACACTATAATAGCTACATATTATAGAAAATAATTATATTATTTGAAATAAAAGTTCTTTGCACAACTCAAAATTAATTCCACAAAACAACTTAACATCCATGTTATGTAATCAAATACGCTTGCCTCACCTATCTATCTCCATATGGACAACTTTTCTGGAATGGTCAGTGTGCTAAGTAGCTTACCTGGTGTTGTATTTGTGATGCAGAGAGATCAGGTTCAAGTCCGGTGAAGCATGGTTCCACAAAAGAGATAAAAGCAAGGTAGAGTAACAGCAAGGTAAAACTACATGGTCACAGTGCACTATTTACTTAAGTTTGCTTTTGAAAACACTATCGGGTTGGGTTTAGCGAAGGGTTTAGGCTATGTCCATTCTAATACGTTTTCATTTATAAATGCATATTTTTCTCTCTGTTTTGGCCTACCATTCACACTGAGATGGTGTTTTTAAGATATGAAAATGTATGCAGTGTCATCATCAAAACAATGATGCATTTTAGTCATGTGGTGCAGTCATGTGACTAGTTCAGCTAAGATGACATTGTAAAGCAGTTGTTTTGAATGTCTGTTTTGACATCTTTATTAAAGATTAATGTCAGTTTGTACATTGCCTCCCTTCAAAAGAACGGAGCCTATACTTGGGAGTTTTTTCTTATCAGATGACAGTTGCAACATTTTGCCATAACAACTGTGCACTTATATCTGTGTGCATGCACATTGCTGAACGAAGGCATTTTCAGTCGTTTTAGCATGGATGACAAAAATAATTGAACATGTTAGTGTGTACATGGAAAGTTTTTAGATGAAAAAGTCATTTTCAAATTTATCCAGATTAGTGTAGATGTAGCCTTAAGGCTGATTTATACTTCTGCGTCCAGTGATTGACATGACCCATAAAGCATGGTTCCACAAAAGAGATAAAAGTAAAGCAAAAGCAAGGTAAAACTACATGGTCACAGTGCACTTTTTTCTTAAGTTTGCTTTTGAAAACACTATTGGTTGGGTTTAGTTAAGGGTTTGAGTGTCTTGCATGTCTTGAGTACAGTCTTGCATGTCTTGAGTACAGTCATGCATTTATACTTCTACGTGCTGTTTGTGTTGCTCTGCAATAACACTTCTGAAACGCTAGCTGGCAGTATGTTTTTATTTTCTCTGTGTTGAGTTTCTTCGCTGGTGTTTAGTTTTTTTGAAGGTTACCGTAATGTACAAGTAACTGAAACACACGCATTCAGAGGTGGGAACTGGCGGACGTGCAACAACTTTAATCATAAGGTAAACACAAAACAAAAGTTTCCATCTGGAGCTCTTTAACAGCATTTGACACTTGTAAAAACTCTCACCATCGGGCTTGGTGAGGGCTGTGCGACTATGTGAAGGCTGCGACAGACCATACGCGTGCGCTTCACGCAGAAGTATAAATCAGCCTTTACTTTGTCGTCTCGTGGACATGTACAAGAAGGTCGTGTATCTGAAACATGCAAGAAAATGTACTCTAAGTAACAATTTTAGATTTGCAAAAATGTAAACAGCACCCTCTAGTGGTTTTGTCATCTGAAAATTGCAACGAAATTTACCAATATCAACATATTTTAAGGTTTGCAAACATGTAGGCTGATGCACATATATCCAAATGAGACTGTACATGTAAAAACCACCCCTGGGCTGTGTTCGAAACTACAGTCTATACCCTTATTCACTGTTTCCTACATTAGTCCTATTTTATGATCCCCCAGAAGCAGTGAATGAAAATGACAGAGTGAGTTCAGACAATAAAGACGTCAGATGTTCACTCACTGGCTTTTAATGCATTCTTTGTTTTTAATTCTAGAGCACCAGTGAGCATTTGAACCTCCTGTATAATAGCTCCATTTGAGTGCCTCAGTTGTCCTCAAAACTGTAGCTCAAGTGTGCCGGAAGGCTTTTTGCTTGCTGGTTAAAACTGATTCAAATCCTTGCAAACTGTCGGCTTTAGTAATGAAAAGATTTATCTTGAACTCTTGATTATCTTGAATTTATCTTGGACTTGAATAAAAATCCTAACTCATTCATTTTCTTTTCGGCTTAGTTCCTTTATTATTAGTGGTCGCCACAGAGGAATGGACTACCAACTTATCCAGCATAAATTTTACGCCACGGATGCCCTTCCAGCTGCAACCCATCACGGGGAAACATCCACACACATTTATTCACGCAAACATTCATTCATTCATTTTCTTTTTGGCTTAGTCCCTTATTAATCTGGGGTCGCCACAGCGGAATGAACTGCCAACTTATCCAGCAAATGTTTTACATAGCGGATGCCCTTCCAGCCGCAACCCATCTCTGGGAAACATCCATGCACACTCATTCACTATCATACACTACGGACAATTTAGCCTAACCAATTCACCTGTACCACGTCTTTGGACTGTGGGCGAAACCGGAGCACCCGGAGGAAACCAATGCAAACGCAGGGAGAACATGCACACTCCACACAGAAACGCCAACTGACCCAGTCGAGGCTTGAACCAGCAACCTTCTTGCTGTGAGGCGACAGCACTACCTACTGCGCCACTGCGTCGCCTTCACGCAAACACTACAGACAATTTAGCTTACCCAATTCACCGTACTGCATGTTTTTGGACTTATTGGGGGAAACCGAAGCACTCGGACAACTGACCCAGCCAAGACTCGAACCAGCGACCAGCTCTTGCTGTGAGGCGATTGTGCTACCCACTGCGCCACCGTGACACCCCATAAATCCTTACTAAACAATTTTATAATCAAATAATAATTATTAATAATTATAATCAAATAATATATTTTTACACCTCTATTACCTTATTGAACCAGCGAACAGGCCCTTCATGAAGGGATTGAAATGTTTATTCTTGTTCGAAAGGATCATACAAATGACACTTTCGGAAGTGCCCTTTATGTGTGCTAAAAAACCTGGAATTTGGTTCATTCATTCATATTCACAGAATATATTATGCTTTGAAGATCATGTAATGAAAACAATCCTGGCCGCCATATTGAAAAGTCATTCCAAATCAAAATGCTCAAAACTGGCCACCTCGA
The DNA here is from genome assembly GCA_903798035.1 of Danio albolineatus. Lineage (NCBI taxonomy): Eukaryota > Metazoa > Chordata > Actinopteri > Cypriniformes > Danionidae > Danio > Danio albolineatus. Next base: position 1,115,718 of record CAIGQQ010033467.1, read on the forward strand.
AGGACCCTTCGGAATAAATACAACTGATAGAGAGTTTGGCCTACTATGATCCCTTGGGCTGGGAAGTTGACAATTGTTGCACACTGACTGTGTTTCATTCAGAAGGGCCTTCCAGAAGTGTGAATTTCACTAAATCTGTAAATGGCTCATGTGACTCACCGACTGGTGAAATTTCACTTACTGGTGAAATTATGTCAACTGCAGACTGGAAACTGGAAATTACCCAATACACTGTTTGGTTCACAGAGCACCAAAGGGTTGACACAATTTCATATGTACACACTAAATAATGCTGGGTTGTTTTAACCAAAATTTAAGTGAGTTTTGAACAAACACAAAATTGGGTTGCATTTAAATTTATTTTAAATGACATTTTTAACCCAACAGGTAGATTTCTGGGGTGGTTGAGAGAGCTCAAATGCATTGCAACACTAACAAATTGAGAAAACACCTTTATCAGTTTAACAACAGGCAAATTCCCACAACACTTGCAAATAGAGATATGTGATGAACCCGGCTGCTTCCTGTTTAAAGTTAACTGAGCTGTCAGAAATCTCAGAGGTTAGTTTTTTGATTATTCTCACATACTTATCATACTATTCCGTGATGTTTGTATATTTTAGCCCTAATAATCGATACCATTTCCCATATGGGTTGTGGCTGGAAGGGCATCCGCTGCGTAAAACAAATGCTGGATAAGTTGGCGGTTCATTCCGCTGTGGCGACCCCGGATAAATAAAGGGACTAAGCCGAAAAGAAAATGAATGAATGAATGAATAATCAATACCATATACCACCGATCGGGACATTAAAATAAAAATAAAAACAATTAACCTCTCAGACAACACTGCTGACTCTAAACAGAAGCAGCCACGTTTGTCAATTTTTTCAGCCCCTTGACAAATTTCCATAGTGGTCTGCACTATTTGCAGTGTCTTTCTGCATGTTTTGAGAGTTTTTGCATGTACATGTGTTGTCAAACCGAGATGTTTTCTTAATTTGTGTTTTTCTATTTGTATTTATGTGTTATCTATCAATGTCTATTTATCTATGTGGTTTTTATTTGTAACCTGCACCACATTTGAGCTCTCTCAGCCATCAAAAATTTGTCCATTACTGACCACAATTTGAATTGAAACAAGCCAGTGGATTTTTAAGTCCCTAAAATCATCAAGCATCAGCACAGCCTCTGTATTCCATTATAAAAATTCACAGGTTAAGTCAAATGAAGAAGAAAGCACTTACGCTGTAGCCTGATGGCTCAGAGAAAGCACTTTTAATCATATGCTAGCAGTGTTTTGGCACATGTTCAACAGCAGGGTTGTAATATGATGATGTCAGAGCGGGGCTGCAGCAGGGTCATCCAGAAATGTGGGAGCCGCCCATCCTGCAGCGTGACTCAGAGTCGGCTTATTACATTAAAAGACGCTGAGCTCCACTACAGTCGCCATTCTCTGCCCACCCGGTCCTTATGGTAACATCAGGAGAAACAGAGAGGGAAAAAGATGCATTTTGATTGATTTATGCTATATGCAACAAGGCGTTTGGTTCTGTTAAGGGAACCAAACTGTGGAATGATTGACCTGTTAGCCTAAAATTAGAAAGAAATGTAAATTCTTTTAGTAGTGTAGTAAAAAAAGGCATTGTAAAACCCAATGTGTTAAGGTAACGTTTGAGGAAACCGATTGCAACAAACCATTTAAGCTCAAAAACTACCCACATAGCAAAATATCTCTGGCCCAGCTCTGGCCCACACAATCAGCTTTTGCTTGGCCCACATGCCGCAGTGAATTACGGTACATGACTGGACCAAGTCTAACTTCCAGACAAGGGCCAAACATGGACCATATCTGGGCCAAGACTCAGCCAAGTTAATCACCTATAACTGGGCCTGAACTGGGCCAGCATGTTGGTGTGTTACTACAGCAAGGAAACTGATAAATCCATGAATCATTGCACTTTAGGCATGCTATGGCCGTGCTTTTTTTCAAAGTGACCTGATTGGTAAATTTTTTTTTTTCTTTTCTTGAAAATAAAAAAAATGTATTTTAAATGTGGGTCAAACTGGCCAAACTTACATGGCCCACATATTAGTTAAGAACATCTGAGTTAAGAACAATACTACATTTTACATCTGGCCCAAGTATTGTGTGCCGCCCTAAAGACGGTGCCACCTCTGCCAAACCAGGGCCATGTTTGGCCCACATGTCGTATGCCAGTGCCGGATGAATGCCTGCTCTACCAGATTCATGCCAAATCTGGGCCAGAATTCTTTGCTACTAGGGTAATCCTAATGAGTACTGTAAACTTAATCCATTTGAGTAAACGAAGCAATCTGAGCACAGTGAAACCAATAAATGAAGAGAACTTAAACCAACTAAGTACTGTAAAAGCCAATAAGTTGTCAACTCAAACCGATTGAGGAAACCGATTACTACAAACCATTTGAAGTAAAAAAATAATCTATATGAGCACTGTGAACTTCATTTAAGTTGAAGTTATGAGATATTTAATTAACTCATTAGCTTCAACACTAAGCTCAAAGCTCATTTCATATGAGTAGAATTAACTTCCAGTAAATTTCGAGTTAACTACACTCATTTCTGTTGACTGTTTTACAGTGTGGTTAAAAACCAAACAGCAGTGTTTACACAAATAGTCTACTATTCGCTTGTTTAATCATGCCACCTTTGCTTTTGCTTTATTCATTCATTCATTCATTTTCTTTTCGGCTTAGTCCCTTTATTAATCCGGGGTCGCCACAGCGGAATGAACCGCCAACTTATCCAGCATTTGTTTTACGCAGCGGATGCCCTTCCAGCCACAACCCATCTCTGGGAAACACATCCATACCTTCTCATTCACACACATACACTACGGACAATTTAGCTTACCCAATTCACCTGTACCGCATGTCTTTGGACTGTGGGGGAAACCGGAGCACCCGGAGGAAACCCACGCAACCACGGGGAGAACATGCAAACTCCACACAGAAATGCCAACTGGCCCAGCCGGGGATCGAACCAGCGACCTTCTTGCTGTGAGGCAAACGTGCTAACCACTCGGCCACCGTGGCGCCGCTTTTGCTTTATAGTAATTAAATAATTATAATGTTGTGTATATGTATTTATTTTATTTTCAGTTTATGTCAAGCTTCCCTTGAGGAGGTGTTAGCAAGATTTAGCAAGTCTGCATTTGGATTGTCCAGTGTAATTGTGATGTCCATTTCAAATAAACAATAACAATAAGTTTGTTAGTTTTCCTGCTAATCTTTTTTGTATACTGAACTCAAAGGTAGCCCAAACTTTATTATATGGGTCAAAATGATTTTTCTTTTATTCTAAAAATTAGTGCTGGGTAAAAATTAATTGCAATTAATCGCACACAAAATTAAAGTTTGTCTTAACATCATATCTGTGTGTGATGTGTATATTTATTATGTATATGTAAATGCAAACATGCATGCATATATTTAGGAAAATGTTTATTTTTTATTTAGATATAAAGTTTATACAAGACACAAGTTCATTCATTCATTCATTTTCTTTTCGCTTTAGTCCCATATAGCGGATGCTCTTCCAGCTGCAACCCATCACTGGGAAACATCCATACACACTCATTCACATACATACACTACAGACAATTTAGCTTACCCAATTCACCCATAGCGCATGTCTTTGGACTGGTAGGGGAAACCGGAGCACCCGGAAGAAACCCACACGACCACAGGGAGAACATGCAATCTCCACACAGAGATGCCAACTGACCCAGCCGAGGCTTAAACCAGCGACCATCTTGCTGTGAGGCGATCGTACTCATGATCGTGCATATGTTATTAATTAAATATCTATATAAATTGTATATATTGTTTCTATGTATAGGTGTGTACCACATATACATAATAAATATGAATAATACACACACATATATTATGTCAAAACTAACTTTTATTTTGGATTTGATTAATTATGATTAATTATAAAAATGATTAGAATATTAAGACCATTAAATGAATGGTTCATTCATTTTCTTTTCAGCTTAGTCCCTTTATTAATCTGGGGTCACCACAACAGAATGAACCGCCAACTTATCCAGCATAAGTTTTATGCAGCGGATGCCCTTCCAGATGCTACCCATCACTGGGAAACTAAAGACCATACATTTTTTGTTAAATTTCCTAAATATATCAAAAGTAAATTTTTGGTTTAAAATAAGCATAGCTAAAGACTTAATTTGGACAACTTTAATGGCAAATTTGTCAATATTTAGATTTTTTTTTAACCCTCAGATTTAGATTTTCAAATGGTTGTATCTTGAAGAGGTTGGGGCTGTAGGATGCTAAAACATATGTAAATAAGTTGGTGGTTCATTGCGCTGTGACAACCCCTGATAAATAAGGATTAAGCCGAAGAAAAATGAATGAATGTATCTAAAACTAATCATGCACCATTAGAATGTGTATTTATTCAGCTTTCAGGAAATGTACAAATACCGTTTTCCAAAAAATGAATACTTATGACTGGTATTGTGATGCAAAGTCACATATTGATTCTGCATTCTGTATTTTAAATAATAACACATATTTAAATTTAAAATTCAGCCACAGGATTAAGTGTTTTAGGTTTCACAAGTATTTTTCCAGCAGACCTCTTATTAAATAAACAGAACTGAACTGATCAAATATTACACTGGAGCTACAAATGAAAAGCATGTGCATAACATTAATGTTAGCCAGTTTTATTGCTTCTTTTAATTTCTCTCTGTCCACCCAATAAAAATACAGTCTGACTTGCGGTTTCATGTTGGGAAAGATGTTTATGCTTTTAAAACATTTAAGTAACATCAAAGTTTTTCTTTGCACATGAAATACAATCTTCAAAACAATGCAAAGTAGATGTTTAATGCAAAGAAATGTAATATAAACGATCAAATATTTTACATTAGAAAATGTGGAACTGCAAAAACTATTGTCTTTCCACCGCACACACACACACAGATACATTCAGAGTTGCACAACTCAATAAGAGAGTCTAATATATTTTCTAAAAACTGCATCTAGTGAAGTATTCCCAACTCGCTTTGATTTTCCCTAGAGCGCGGTCTTCCCTAGAGTTTTTAACCGCTCTAACATCTGTGACTGTACATTCGATATTATGCGATTCAGACACAAGCCTCATTAAAACAGATGGTGTCTCAGTTTCTTGCAAAAACTGTTTGCAGATGTTATAGCCTATTGCTTTTTTTTCATAAAGTATACCCTCATTTCATATTTATTGAATAGTTTATCTAAAACACTTTCTTTTTCTGACTTTCATAAGCAAAACTTGAATCATTATAGCACATTATCGTTAACACAAAGCGAAAGTGAAGTACAGGTGTGTCCGCACCGACTGAAATCCATTGACATGTACAGTATTGACATCTGTGAGTTCTGTCTTATAATGACGATGCTGTTGGTCAAAGCTCTGAAGCAGAAATGGCTTCATTCCAGTGGAAAACACATAAAGATGAACTCCCAGTATGGGCGTATTTTCCTGTAAGATGTAATCTCATTGGTGAAATGTGTCCCCAGTCCAGTCAAAAGTAGGTCATAGACATTCATTATGTCCATTGCTATTTCTTTTTTCATATCCGCGTTCTGCTGTATGACAACAAGTCGATCAAAGCAGACATATAGTTAATGTTTAAACTCTAGCTAACGTACAAGTAGGGACTTTGTAACTGCATAGTGGAGTTGGATAAACATTCAATATAATTTATGCATGAACTTAAGGTGTAAACCAAGTTATTCAGATCTAAACACGGTCTAATGAGGATGATGGAGATTTTACTATCCCTCTTTACTGGTGTGCACTGTGAAAAGGCGACTTACACACTGATCTTCAAAGTGATGCCTTTGGGCTTCTGCAATAAAGGAAGCTCGACTCATTACCATGGTTTCAAAAAAACTGTCATTTCCTGTTGAGCAGCAAACAGGTTGAAAGCAGTGAAAAAGGCGACATGAAATCAACCACAAGGAAATATCAGATGAATAATGCAGATGGACTGGGGTGATAGCAGAATTATTATCTGATATCAAGCTGACATCTACAGAAATATGGAGCTTTTGATTGATTTATTTAGTTATTTTGTATATTAATTGTTGAAAGGGCGACATGGTGGCTCAGTGGTTAGCACTGTCGCCTCACAGCAAAAAGGTCACTGGTTTGGCTGAGTCAGTTGGCATTTCCGTGTGGCGTTTGGATGTTCTCCTTGTGTTCGCGTTGGTTTCCTGACATGTGGTACAGGTAAACTGAAAAAATTAAATTGGCCGTAGTATACGTGTGTGAATGAGTGTGTATGGATGTTTCCCAGTACACCATCCGCTGTGTAAAATATGCTGGATAAGTTGGTGGTTCATTCTGCTGTGGTGACCCCTGTTGAATATTCCGAAGGAAAATGAATTAATGACAATCGGTTAAAAATTTGATTTATTTATTATGTATTATTATTCTGCTAAATGTTTTCATAGTTCTTTCTTTCTTAAAAGACCAAACATGTTGTGTATTTGGCTGTAGATTAATAATTTCTTTAATATTAAGTTCAATTAATATGTGCCATAGCTGCAGTGAGACCTACATTTTGTGTAGTCTGTTACTGATTGTGATTAAGGCCCCGTTTACACTAGTGCGTTTTCATTTTAAAACGCATAAGTTTTGCTATGGTTACGCCATCCGTCCACACTACGCCGGAGTTTTCGAGGTGCGAAAACGGAGCGTTTTGAAAACGCTGGAGAGGCCGTTTCCATTCTAAAACGCTGCTGCGGCGTTTCAGTGTGGATGGAGGGAAACGGATATCTTTGAAAACGGAGGCGTGGCTGCTGAGATCCGATACGTGATTGGGGCTTTGGGTCATTGCATATCCTTCCCTTATTCGTCAAGCGCACATGACTATAATGCCACCGGCAGACGGCAGACCAGCCTTCACTGTTAACACTGCATTTTCGATAGTCATGGATGTTTTATATTCATTTGTTACTTTAAGTAACAACTCAACCTCGTCATCTGTCCTCAAAAAGACCTCTCTTGCTTTCTTTGCCATCGCGATCATCGTTCAACCAGCGTTTGTTGACTAACAATAACCAAATGCCGGGCGAGGCACGTGCTTCAAGTTTATACTTGAACGCGCATGCCCAGAGTGCGAGAATGGTGCGCGAATGGTCACGTGATATACGTTTCTGGTGGAGGGAGATCTGTTGAGATCCGCTAGTGTGGACGCAGATCGTTTTCATGCTAAAACGCTGTTTTTAAACTAAAACGCACTAGTGTAAACAGGGCCTAAAAGTGTAGTTAGTAACATATAGATTCACAGCAAAAACATCAGTGTACATTTAACTCAATTTGAGTTTAACTTGACACTCCTTGGGTGTACATATGACTCCCTCCATTTTGGAGTTAAAATAACACTTTCTAAAGTGTGAAGTTTGTACATCACTCACAGAGTTCACTTTAACACAGTAAGAGTTTATTCTTACATCGAGCTGGAGTCTGTGTTACCCTTTAAAGTGTTAATACTTTTTTCTATTATCAATTGGTGTGTGTGACAGATAACAGTGATCAAATATGTTGAAAATAGTTTTAATTAATTAAATGTTCATTAATCTTTACAGAAATAATTTTAATACATTCAGCTCTTTGCATTTTAAAATGCAACAAGACATGTTTCAAGTTTAAGTGAAACATACTGGTTTGATCACAGTTTGTCCAGTTTCCCAGTTTGTGGGAAATACAGTTGAGTTAAAAGTTTAAAAATGGAAAGAAAAAAAACCTCTTAAATATACGCTCTTTCACACTCGTGAATTAAAATGTACTCCGGTTTTAACACTGAACACCACCAAAAAAAAAAAAATCACACTGTATATTTAACACTGGATTTTTTGCTGTGTTACTATTTGATGCCTTTTGATTATTTTTGGAGTACTATTATATTACTTTTGACCTAACTCCTCTGTACAATACAATATATAATTAAAGGAAATTGACTAACTTCTAAAAATGTCTTTCAGGTTTTATATTTTGAGGATTTTAAAACGCAACTTGCTCTATTTATAAATACTGTATCTGATTGCATAATCTAGCCATGTGATCAGCTACCCAACACTGTAGCTGCACACTCACTCACTCACTCACTCATCCTTTGGCTTAGTCCCTTATTTATCAGGGGTCACTACAGTGAAATGAACCGCCAATTACTCAGGCCCTTGCATCTTCAATAGTTCTATTCAAAACAAAAAAATATATTATTCTTGTGTAAACAGATTTATAAATAAAAAAAGATGTTTTCCTCAATGTCCCCTTGATTTCATTGGACGCAGAGATTGCGAAACAATGGCCTGGGATTGCCTGACTGTTTTTTTCCCCCATCTGAACATTAGGACCCCTCCCAAATTCCCGTAACCTCTAGTCCACATGTGTTCCCCGAAAGTCTGGTGGGACTGAATTCTGGGTAACCTCTGGAGTAGTTATGACTCATTCGACTCTCTCACATGAACCACGGCGGAGGAATGCATTACATCAATGCATCATACCGAAACTGCTTCTGAGGGTCATTCATACATACTTATAAAATTAGTTCTTTTATGAATGTTTTTAATATGCTGACATTTTTAGAGAATATATTTAGCTTGTAAAATATTTAGAATAGCTTTTACTTGATCGAAAAATAACTGTTAAAAAAACAACAGAGTCATGATGCAAACAAACAGTTTAAGGGTTAAAATCTTTAAAATGAAAGGATTTGGGGAAGTTGTACTCAGGATTGATGCGAGTAAAGATATCCATGCCAAAAACATGATTCTTTTATTATGGTGCCACAGTAGCATAGTGGGTAGCACGTTTGCCTCACAGCAAGAAGGTCACTGGTTCGAGCCTTGGCTGGGTCAGTTGGCATTTCTGTGTGGAGTTTGCAGGCTGGGTCAGTTGGCATTTCTGTGTGAAGTTTGCATGTTCTCCACGTGGTCGCGTGGGTTTCCTCCGGGTGCTCCCGTTTCCCCCACATGTCCAAAGACGTGGTGTAGGTGAATTGGATAGGCTAAATTGTCTGTAGTGTATGAGTGTGAATGAGTGTGTATGGATGTTTCCCAGGGATGGGTTGCAGCTGGAAGGGCATCCGCTTCGTGAAACATATGCTGGATAAATTGGTGGTTCATTCCACTGTGGCGACCGCAGATTAATAAAGGATCTAAGCCGGAAAGAAAATGAATGATTCTATGATGTTTATTTATTTATTTTTTTGGACAATTCTTTTTATTCCTGTGGACCTCTCTGTGTATGTTTTTATTCAATTAAACACAAGATTTAAACAGTGTTTGAAATCTTATCAGAAGTCTACATATAAAATATGTTTGTGGTTCAGAGGGAATCTTTGCTCCATTCCTCCATTGAACTCTTTGGTGTTTCTGACAGGAAACCTTACTTTCTGTACTAGCCTACTACTAAACTTGCTCTTTCTCTATGACAGAGCTGTCACTCGCGCGCCAGTAAGCGGAAGTCCGGTCTTTCACACAGACAGCACACCGCACACGTCTCACATGAGCACGTGAATCAGCGAGGGAGGGGCGGGGTGAAAAAACGGGGTGAAAAAGCAGAAACCCCGTCGACGGATGGGGGTAGTGGGCTTTTGGGGGTCCAGATTCAGCTGTTCTTTATAAGCCGATTATTTAAAATAATCCTCATGCAGACACCAGTGAACAAAGTAAAATTATGACTGCTTGAAATACCTTATGTCTGAAAAATAGACTATATATGCTGCATAATAAATATAGCACAATTCTGCCATAATTTACAGTTATGCAATTGTTAAACTGAATAAACAATAGCTTAAAATCGTTTTTTTATTATTATTAGTTCAGGATTTGTCCATGAATTCTATAAACTCTGTGAAAACGAGTTAAATTTTCTATCAAATGACTTAAAACACTATGAATATATAAAGCGCAATTCTTGTTTATTATCTTTGTATTTAAAAATACCATTCTGTCACCTCCTGTGAACATGGATGTGATTGATGAGAATATTATTCAGTATTTCTTCCTTTTTGAAAGTGATAAAAGAACATGAGCGTAAATAAATAGGCTAATATTAGTATTTTGGTGATCTTTAACATACTTCCCCGTTTGCTTTGTGCACGCTGCGCCCTCAGTCTCCGCCCACAGATTCTGCGCCACGCCCAGACCCTTTTCGGGGTCTCCCCTGCTGATGAATATTCATGAGGGGAAACGGGCGGAGCATCGCATGTGACTCAGGCGTTGGGTCATATTGTCCGCCCGCCCCCCACTCCAAATATTAATTTACATTTCTAAGGGTCCTGTCTACAACTGAACTGTTTCCAAGAGAGAAAAAACAGATTTAACAGACACACCTTCATAACGGGAGAGGTGAACTCATGTGTTTCTTTCAGCTGAGGTTCATTTGAAGTCACTTGCCTCAGAGAAGTATCGCTCAGGACGGATTTCGAGGTATGTGTGTGCTTGACTGTGGGTCTGTTTTCAGGACGCTTTGGATCGAAACGCGTAATTTGTAGTAGTGGAAATGCGACGCGAGTCATTGCAAACTATGTTTATGTGCGCCGACTAATGATACATTGATTTTATATTGAATATATGATAGAGTAGATTAAACAATGAGCAAACAGAACAATACAGCGCTCAAATCGCGCTTCAGGACAATGGCAAACAAATGTTTGGAATAATGAAAGTAGGTTTGTTTGATAGCACTGTTTACAATTCAAAATAATTAATAATTCGTTTTTAAGCAATACAAATTATATATATATATATATATATATATATATATATATATATATATATATATATATATATAATGTATATTTTATTTGTATAAATATAATGTATATTTTATTTGTATAAATATAAAAACTTATTTCATTTTAATTATAAATATGTTTTGATTTACATTCCTATTCCTTTTTATTTTTACATTTTTATTTTTTATCATTTTAGAATGTAACCACAGCTTGTCTTATTATTATTATTATTATTATTATTATTATTATTATTATTATTATTATTATTATATATTTTTAATGTTCTTTTTAGTATTTTTTTAATGCATGCAGTTACAGATTATTATTTTTTTTTTAAGATATAGGGTGTTTCAGTTAGCAGAAATTCCAAATACTTGGGACGTGTCTTGTCTTGTCATGTCTTCCTCACTGTAAACAGTGTCTCTCATTTACCTTCCAAGGTTTGCAGCTGATGTTCTTTTTGTCTCATTTAGAAGAGCTTCTCATGTACTGTATAAACTGTAAGCGAACATAACAATACTTATCTTTAAAAACTGTGTCATTTTAAATAACGTCTACTGTAGTCATTTTCATACGCACATAAACTAAGTGCAATATTCAAAGTGATCAAGATCAGCATGCTCATAAATATGTTGCAGTATATGATGTCTAATGTTCAGTATGATCATATTGAACTGGGTTTTCTGTATTGGAGGGGATGTTGGGGGTAGGGAGGGGTTGGATCGGGACCACATGTGTTTGCAATTTGGAGGCTGTTTTGTCAAACGTCTTACATCTGTTTTCTGATCTTTGAACCAGTTCCCTTGACTAGTGCTAGTGAACTCTTCCCGTTTGTGTTTGCATATCTCTTTATCTGTGTCTTCCTCTCACACACATGCTATCGTTCTCTGTTGTGTGGTTTCCGTTCGGTATAACTACGAATGCAACACAGAGAAAGTGAGATATGACTTCAGACTTCCCGTATGCGATGATGCTTGTCCCTCGTGTATGTGTAGGATGGAGGGGCTGAGTGACTAGAGCATCTCTGGGTGGTAACACAATGTCCTCAGTCTGACAAAACGGTGCTTTAAGCCGTTGGTTGGTTACAGTAGTGTTGCAGTAACATCCTGTCCAAACTGTTCTGACTCGTTTTCTCACATCACCTCTTACACATGAGGGTCAGCCTAAGGTACATAGCAATTTTCTTAATTTTACATGTCTTATTCAGTTTCTTGTCTTCGAATAAACAGTGGATGTACTTTTATATAGGGCTATGCTATGACGATATATATCTTATGGACAAAATAAAATCTATAATTTCATATAATGCTCATATAATATATAATGCTCGTATCACAAAATGCATTGTTTATGGTGTTGCTTTTTCATCATTTATACGAGCGCAATATTGCATGTCATTATAAGGATGCAGACAAAACCTGAATAACAGCATGGTGAGGAGGTTGAGATCTTGAAAGTAGAATCCTTGCATTTAGCATTTTATTTATCAATATTTTTTATGTTTTTATGTCGGACCTGTAATCATGAGTCACAGAGGCGTTTTAAAGCCGTGATTCATCAGCGGATCACTCATATGTCAGCTTATATATAAACCAGCTGATCGACGTGACTTTGAAACCTTCCAGTGTCCCTGTATCCCTGCGTATATACAGATATATAAATACACATACACATATATACGGGTTGTCACGATTAGGCATGGGACAATAAGCGTTTTCAAGGTATACCACAGTTTGGAAAAGTCAAGGTTTTAAAACCACCAATGTTTTCTGTAATACCTTTCCTAAGGTATGTGCAAGATTTTTTTATTTACATTTTTTTGTTTTTTAGGACAACAGTATCTCCGGCAGAAAAGATATCCAAAGATGTAATTTTAAATTGTAAATAAATCTGTGTTCTTAAAGCAAATTAAGTCAATGATGCACATGAGTTTTTTAGCCTGACATGTTTACTGCTCCAAAATATTCTAAATCTTTCAAAAAATAAAATCTATTGTTTTTATATGGGAAAAATGTGTTGTTTTTTACCCAGACATTTAAAAAGAATATATTTTAAAGCAGTAATCGCAATACCATGACACTGTAAAACCGTGATTTTTTTTTTATCCAAGGTTATCATACCATCAGAATCTTATACCGGCCCATGCCTAGTCATGATACTCGAATTCGGTACCAATCGATACTGAAATTTTAAGAATGTTTATTAATTGCTGTTGAGCATGTTCTTAAACACAGCTGATTTGCTACAGTGTTCACATGATCAACAGAAATGACTGTGATTGGCTGCAAAGGTCATCAGTTCACTGAACTCACTGCTGTTGACTGAGTGCAAACACACATATAGGGACGCTGGAGCGTCACGTCATTAGCTGGTTTGTATATAAGCTAACATATGAAATCCACTGATGAATCGCGGCTTTAAAATGCCCCAGTGTCCTTGTATCTGTGGTCACATTCAGTAAACAGTGGTGAGTTCAGTGAAATGATGACCTTTGAAGCCAATCACAGTCATTTCTGTTGAGCACGTGAACACAATAGCAAATCAGCGCTGTTTAAGAGCGCGCTCAAATGTTCGAAGAAAATAGTCATTTTTAAAATTTCATTATCGACTAATGCCAAATTCCAGTATCGTGACAACCCTAATGATATATATTGTTATGAGTATATGAGATGAGATAACTTATATCAAGATATTTGTCATATCGCTCTACTTTGTGTTTAGTAAAGCAGAAATTGTTGACTAATAAAATGCTAAAACTAGTGCATTAGAATTATTCATACGTCCTGATCTATTTATGGTACACTGGGAACGTCCTTTTGCTGGAATTACCTTTTTTTGGATGTCTGAACATGCTGTGAGTCAGCAGCACGCTTGGGTCTAGACTGATTTTTGTCTACACTGCATATTGAGTGCATGCTGGCGTGCATTTATATGCAGCATATTGATTAACCTAATGAACATGTTGCTGTAGAGGAACTTCATTCTGCCATGGGACTGTGCCACTTCTGTACACTTGATACGCATTGATACGGATCTTTGTTTTGGTCCGTATGAGCACGTGTGCAGCTCAGTCACTCTCAGCGGCGTGCTTTGTTCGCTTGTAGCAGAGCTGTTCTTTGACAGGTCTCTTTGTTTCCTCTTGGTTGCCCGTTTATTACACATACCTTCTTTTGTATCTCATATACATATTACTAATTATGGTAATACATCATTTTAATATGACTGCATGTGTGGTTCTTTCACACAAAAGGATTTTGAGCTATATCTGCTCATTAAAGCATGATGCAATATTCATATAGGGTTTGAAATCATCAAGCATGAGTGCATGGTTATGTTCTTTTGTTTCTCGTTTCCATGGATTTCCGTGGTGACGTTGACACCCAGGGGCTGGATTTAGAGTTGTTATGCTAAACAGCTTGCGGCCGTGTTTTTAAAAATGGGTCGATGTTTGGTTGATAGTTTAAGATGGGAAATCATGAGAGCGATGGTGTGCGTTTATTATTTTGTCAAATAAAATTGCACACTGTGTTTTTGTTGGGGCACGAACAAAGAGTTTTCCTTTAAACCTGTTATTAATGTCTTTGGCTTAATGTTAGGTGGGGGGCAGAAGAGAATGGAAAAGTGAGATAATATACAGTTACATTTGTGATTTAGGATGTTGGTTAAGATATTAGCAGTTGTTTTGAATGAACACATGCATTTGGAGTTGATAAATGAACAGTGGGAGAATAAATCTGGCACTCATTAAGTGAACATTTAACAGTTGCATCATTAAATTAAAGTGATCTGATATCAAATTTGAGCTACGATGTTGGAAATTGTGTGCAGAAATGTTCCTTTTGACTTGCTGTTGTTGTAATTTGTCTCATTTATGGAGCTGTTTGTGTAATCTGTAGCATTTGCATGTTGTTTTCTCTTGAGTAGTGGTGTATGTTTACGTGAATCATAGCTCTGTAGTGTAATCCAGACACAGACAGCTGTCTGTAAATCCTTTAGTCAGATCTGACCAATAGCTGCTTGGCATTCTGTTGCTGGCATTGATTTAAATCGAACAAAGAAACATGACAATCAGATACCTCTTCTTCTCTCTCACCCCACAAGGTTCAGGAAAGCTCACGGGGCAAAGAGAGAAGGCTGGACTAATAGGCATTGTGTCTGATTCATGACCACAAGATAAATCTCAGATCTAAATGAGGTTGTCAAGCCTTGGATGAAACATTACAATACATTCTGTCCTGTGCAACATTTCATATGGTTTTTTAAATAGAAGTCTAAAGTGCTTGTGCGGGGATGTGCCAATGGAAACACAACTAGATAATCTGAATTTTTAAAGTCAATGTTTTTTAGCTATGATAGGATAATCTAGATGGTTGCTAGGTGCTTGTTTATTTATTGAATGTCTTTTTTACTTGCTAGGGTGGTCTATTTGGTTTTTAAGATGTTTTCTAGGTGATTGCTAGGGTGTTCTAGGTGGTAACTTGCAGGTTGCTAGGGTTTTCTGGATGGTTTGCTGTAGGTTGCTGGTGTGAAGCTATTAAGGTGTTAAGTTATTATGGTGTTCTGGGTGGTTATTGGCAAATTGTAGGTGGTCGCTATGGTGTTCTATGTGATTGTGGGCCGATAGGGTGTTTCAGATGGTTGTTATGTTTTTTTTTTTTTTTTCTGGGTGTTTTATATATTGTTGACTGTTGACTTGATTGTTGACTTGTAAATTAATAGGATGTCCTGTGTGGTTGCTAGGGATTTAGTACTAGGGTTTATTTGGTTGCAGGTTGATAAGGTGTTGAGTTCTAGGTTACTGCTAGTCTACCAACCATAGAACCATAGCAACCTGCAACCACATAGACCCACATAGACATAGATCGAAAACCCTAGCAACCAGACATGACACCCTCGTAATTTGCAACTACATGAAACACCCTAACACGCATAGAACACCCTAGCAACCTGCAGCCAAATCACCCAGAAAACCATAGCAACCATCTGAAACACCTTAGCAACCTACAATCCCCTAGAACACCATAGCAACCACCTGCGATATCCTAATAACTTCTCAAAGCACCACAACATTGTCACAGAACACCCTAGCACCCTCACCCACATACACCCCAGTACTAATACTTTAGCAACCACATAGGACACCCTAGCAATTTGCAGCTAAATGAAACATCCTAACTACCAC
>CAIGQQ010033467.1:1131712-1143522 GCA_903798035.1 Danio albolineatus
CCTAGTACTAATACCTTAGCAACCACACAGGACACCCTAGCAATTTGTAACTACATGAAACAACCTAACAACCACATAGAACACCCCAGCAACCTGCAGTCAAAGCACCTCGAACACTATAGCAACCACCTGCAATATCCTAATAACCTCCCAAAACACCACAACAATGTCGCAGAACTTCCTAGCAGCCTGCAACCACATCCGCAACAGAACATCCTGGTGATTGCAAGTGTTCTGTGGTTGTTAGGTGGTTACTTGCACCCATATTATCTGGCGAAAATCTGTTTGATCGCTTTTCAAATACAATACCTTGGGTTTTAGAAGAAGTATCCATAGATCTCTAGTAACTTTTGTATGAGCAGAAGTAATACTGAAACTTCTCTCAGAATAGTAATGGCAATACTTCTCTTAGCAAACTCTACTAAAAGACTTGCTGGCTGTTTGTAAGCAGATACACAAATGCCATGCAGACACCTGTAGTTTTTTCATTCTGGTTAAATACATCTGTCTGTGGGGCCAGACAGCGTTAGGTCAGCAGTCTCTTTGATGGCTTTATTGTCTTCATCATGAAGGCAGCAGTTGGCGTTTTGTTTTTAGACAGTCCCTGTTTTAGATGCTCGCAGTGTTAAATTGATGCTTTCAGTCTAAATGCTGGTTTAGCTCTATTTAGATCAGTCTTTTGGGAGAATTTGTGTTTTGTTATGTCTTTTTTGTCATGTTAATTCGTAGTGTATCTAAGAAAGGGTGACCAATGATAATAGAATAGATCTAGAAATATTGATAGATGTTTGGGCTGGGCGATATGACAAAAAAAATCTCATATCACGATTGATTATCTCCAATCCTGTTAACACTATATGTCATGATATTGTATAATTTCTGTAAATTCAATCAGTCAATTGTTTATACATAGACCGCATATAAAGGACTTCTAAAGGTAAATGATTTGGTTTTTTTACATTTTAAAGTATGTACTCATTTATATGTGACCATATTTCTCACTTTATTTATAACGTCAGGGCAAATGTTTGATTAAAAATGTAGAAATATTAAAATAAATATAGATAAAAATATCAAACCCTTTTTTTCAAAAAACGAATGATTACTGGTCCAACATAAAAAAGGCAAAATGAAATGTAAATGAAAATGTAAACATTGCACTTTCAAGATTGCAACTTTCTCACATTGCTGTTATTCATGTTTCTGTCTGCAGTAATGCGTAATGGTGTCGCTGTGCAATATTGCAATGTATTTTGTGGCACCATAAAATGAAGCAAAAGAGCATAATATAAAATGGCAGACTTTTAATATATAATCATTAGGGCTGCACAATATATCATTTTAGTATCGATATCGCAATGTGCACATTCACAATAGTCACACTGCAAGACATGCAATGTTGAGTCTTAGTTTAAAGGGAGCTACAGAATTGTATTTAATTACTGTTATAATACTGAATTATACGATTTCTTTTTTTTTTTGTCTTGTTTCTAGTCCAAATACCTGCATTTCAAAGCAAAAAAACAAGGATAATTGTACTTGTTTTAACCCTTTAACTGCCTGCTCTACTAAATGGTTGAGCATAATAATAACTGCATAATAACAAAGTCCCTTTAAGACAAGTCATTTCACTCAGCGGCCATCTTTGAAATGTCTCTCAGGCATTCTGTCTGAATGGGGTAACATCAAATTCTTCAAAACTCCTTGCCAAGATTATGATTACATTACATATTTGGAACCACCAATGCACTTAAACAACGACCGTCTCAAAAGTTTTGTTTCTTAACGTCCAAATCAAACAAAATCTGCATATTTTTCAGGTTACCCGATCTAATGCGCATGCACACTCGAAAGGAATGAGATCACCATACCAACCTCATTTATGGCCGTGTTAGATATTATCATCCTCTGGATAATGATCATCAGATCGCGCTGCTATTCTAAAGTAATCCACAATTTGGTCTTGATGGCAAATTGTCGCTGATTGGCTCCTGTACTAGTCGGCGGAGCTTCGTTCACCATATTGACCATCACACTTTTCCCCATTCAAAACTATACGAGTGAAATGTCTTGTGTATTCTATAGTCTTTGATAATAATGACTGTTAAAGTCATTTAAAGAATGACTGTTTTAAATAATGGTTTACACACACAGTATTGTTGGTGTACAAAAACATCAAACAAACATAATCCTGTTGCACTACTTATTGTAAAAAAAACTAGAAAACATGTTAAATGAGAATCTGAAATATTGTCTGGCATACTTCAAAAAAATATATTATTTAGTATTCAAAAATGTTTTATTTTTATTTTTTAAAAAATATATTGGTCTTACCCTTCATATTTTCATATTTCTCATAGTATATGGCTATTCAATTAGTTTGTCATGGGGGCCAGTTCATGAAAAGCATCCCAAACGAAGGACCGGAGAGGTATGACTTGCAATATGACTGAGGACACAACTGCATATATTGACACCCATGTTGGTTTTTTCTAAATTAAAATGTTAATATATTATATTTTGAAACTACATAACATCACTGCATTGTACAATGTGGCTTTTTTTAAACAAACATTCAAATGTTGTATTTCAAAGCACAACAAAAGCAGTGCATTGTTTAAGTAGGCTTCTTCTACATTCAGACACATTCATATGTTTTGAACTGTACATCAATTATGGATGCAACATTTATAGATTTTGGTTGTATGATTATAGTCTGAAGAATAATCATGGTTTTACATATATCACGTCTACATTAGGTAGGCGTAAGTATTTATATTAACTGTTGTTATCATCTGCGTTAATACACACATAATCATTTTAATAATAATTTGTCTTGCATATCTTTTGTTTACATTGCATTGAAAGCCACACACAACCTCACCGCAACAGCATGAGATTTTTTCTACTGCGTGAGCCTAGAAAGCCGTGAACACGTTGCTCCTTTGCGTGTGCATATTGGGATATATTCTTACATTAGAAATAAACCTGTGCGCGGAAAGGACGTCATACTGGAACGGCCCGCCGCTATAGTTAATCCAGTGTGGTGTACAAGCTCGGAATTTTAAACTATCGCACAGGTGGCTTTGTTTAGGCCCAATCCCAATTTTATTTTTGTACCCCTACCCCTTGGCCCTTCCCCTTCCCCTTGGCCCTTACAACCGAGGGTTAAGGGGAAGAGCTTCAAAACTTACCCCTAAGAATTGGGACAGCACTTCAACACCTGCACACGTCATCATATGTCATCGTGATCTCTTGCTTCATATGAGATCAGACGATCACGTCTCAAAAGTTCCAATCTAATGTGGCAATAAGATCGTAACTGTACTGTGTATTTACTCCGTGGCCATACTCATATATGTAAACACACGAAAACAACATTAACATTATAGCAGACACTGTAAAAGCTCATTCCTCAGACACTAGACATTACTGACAGGGTATTCGAGTGTCATCGTGTGTCAGAATGATCTGGGACCGCTGTACTGGAATTATAGATCGCGAAATTTAGCAGTTTTTTTTTTGCATTTTTTTTAAGAAGCATGACTGTAAAAGACGAACTCGGTTATGAATTTATTAAAACATATCTTTGTTTGTCGTAAAAGTTCGTAATAATGACAAAAAATACTAATTTGTGGATCTCCTTACTTCCGGGTTCAGCTATCCTGCCGCTGAGGCAGGTGCATTCTGGGAAAATTTCTTACCCCTCCGTTTTAAGTGTAGTCCTGAACAGTCTTCGTTCGAAGGGGTGTATACCCCTTGCCCTTAGCCCTATGCCTTCAAGCTAAAGAGAATTGGGACACCACTACCCCTTGATGAGAACACGGGGTAGGGGTAAGGGGAAGGGCTAAGGGGTAGAATTGGGATTGGGCCTTAGTTGCAGCAGTTTCGTTCCATGCAACAGAAACGCGGCACTGAGAAGCCTTTACGATTATTTTACCATGACAAATTAAGGCACAGTTAATAGTGAAATCGGTGTATTGTTGCAACCCTAATAACGATGTTAGCGCATTGTACAAAAGGCCTTTTCTACAAACATATCCAAATGTTTTCAGCTGCCCGCTCCACTCGCTTAATGTCAGGTGACTCATGCTCTGCGCTGCCTTCAACTGCAGCTCGTGCTGTACTGAATAGACGCACGTCATTTCATAACTATAGCGGCTGTTTTTCGACTTAACTAAATTTATTTCTGATGTCTTGGTCACACTAATTGGAGGTCCAGAACAAAATGCCTCGGAGGCCGGGTTCGGTCCGTGGGCCGCCAATTGAATAGCCCTGGTATATGTATTGATTCTGGTAGTTTTATCATAAACCAATATATCAACCATTTGGTAGAGGTTGATATTTTAGAAATTATAGGATGTGTTGGAAAAAAGTACGTTAACTAGCGACATTAGGAGTTATAAAATATAATCTAAAAAATGTTTTGTCTTGGTGGGGCTGTTAAAGGGTTAAGGAAAAACTAATTTGGACTTATTTCTTCTAAAGTTGAAAACAAACAAAAAAATTGCTTAGATTTTTTTTTGAGATATTTGGACTAGAAATGAGACAAAGCAAACTAAGAAAAGCAATTTTTACATTTGTGGTTATTCAATGTCTGTATCTGAATAATGTTACGACTCTCCAGAAAACCATCAAATAGTGCTATACAAACTATATTCTGAAACTGTGTTCATATCACAATATTCATGACAGAAAAATAAAATCTTGCAATATCAGATTTATCCAATATCGTGCAGCCTTAATAATCATATTGCACAGCCCTAATAGATAGATATAGATAGATTTGAAGATGTTGCCCTCATGAGCGCCACGGATCAATGTGCCAATCTAGTTTCATTACTTGAAATCATTGGTTAGTAATCCTAAATGTCACATCCTTATGCACGCATTCGCACACACGTCCCCAAATATACATCTGCACCTCTCACACACCCTTTAACATAAGCTGTGACCCAGCAGGTGCTGACCACAGCTGAGCAGAATCAATGGCCTCTCTGTTCCGCTCTCTTTGTTCTATAGCACACAGTTGCTGGATCCCTCATATATACATCCACACAGACACACACACAACCACACACCTGACCAGTTCTGCACAGTTGCTGCACCCCTGATCTCATCTCCATGTGGACAGGGGGTTTAATGGTGACCTAAGCACAGAGATGTTGGTTTTAGGTTTAGTGTGCACCATTTGGCATAAAGCTATTAATTTAGCAAAGAGCGACAGTTCTCTCATTTACTCACACTTGTGCAGTGGTGTAAAGTAACACATTACAAATCCTCAAATAACTGTAGAGTAGTTTTTCTCAAAAATTGTTATTTACTAAGTAGTTTTAAATAATGTGTACTTTTGCGTTCACTTGAGTATGGTTTTAGGGTAGTATCAGAACTTTTACTCCTCTACTTTCCTTCAACCTGCAGTCTCTACCTTATTTTTTTATTTTCTATAGGGATTAGAAAAAAACAGTTCTGTGATTCCACATAGTAGGTAAATCTCATTATAATGAACTACCTCTAGACATGGGTGATTTAGAATTTTGTGGCAAATTGTTTGAAAGCATTAAAAGTGTCCATTAAGATGTTTAAAATCTTTACACACATTGACCCAGAGACTGTTTAGATGCATGTCACTGATTAAAAGATGACGGCTGTTTGCTATATTATGACCGAAATGGCTTTAAACACCCAGCAGGCACGAGACGTCAACATGACGTCAGATTGATGTTGTACCCCAACGTCATGAGGACGTTGCATTTTGTTTAGAAGTGAAAATCGGGTCAGGCCAACGTCAACAACCGACTTCCAACCTAAATTCAACGTCTAATGATGTTACAGCTTGACGCTGTGTGGATGTTACCACTATGACATCTACCAGACGTACACTGTAAAAAAATGCAGGGTTCCGCAAAATTCAGTCATGTTTTCCAAACACAAATTGATTAAGTTTACTTAACACTTTTAACAAATATATTGTTGATTGAACATGAAAAATAGGTTGTCCCCATGAAATATGAAGAATTGTGTTGTTTCAGCTCATTTTAAATAAGTTGGTTGAATTTTTTTTAAATGTTGGTTACCATACGGGATGAATAAATGTCAGTGTTTGACGTCATTATGATGTTGGTTCAACGTTGGATTTGGGTCACTTTCTAACACAACTTAAAATCAACCAAATATCAATGTCATTTGTGGTCGTTATTGGACATCAAAATAATGTTGTCCATAGATGCTGGCTAGACATTGAATTTTGGTCAACTGACATCACGACCTAAATCTAACCTAATATTAACGTCCTAATGGTACTTTTACTTCAGTATGATTTTTCAGTACCACCACTGCCCTCATGTCATTCCACAACTGTGTGACTTTATCCTGCAGAACAAAGAAAGAAAAATGAAAAAAACTAAGCAAAAAGATTTGTGAGAATTAAATTCTAAAAGTTCTTATTATGGCTGCACGATATTGGAAAAATCTGATATTGCCATATTTGATTTTTGTCTGATAAATATTGCAATATTAATACAGTTCCACAAGATGGTTTGAATAGTACAATTTGACGGTTTTCTGGTTTCTGGTAACAGTATTCATCAACAGAAAATGAATAATCGCAATGCAAAAAAATGCTTTTTTAATTTATTTTGTCTTGTTTCTAGTCCAAATATCCAAAACAATTCTTAGACCAATTATAAATATTGTTTAGTTTTCACTGTCAGAAGAAATAAGTGGAAAATAAGAGTTTTTTGCTTGTTTAAGGAAATTATCTGTCTGTGGGGTAAGTGAAATAATCTTGTTTTCGCTTTGAAATGTAGATATTTGGACTAGAAACAAGACAAAATTCTAAGATAGAAATGTTTTTTTGTATATAAGCATATAAATACTATATAAACAAAGTGATTAAATACAATTCTGTAGCTCCTGGTCAACTATAATTCAGACTGGACATTGCATATCATTGCGATGTGACTATTTCGGATGCACACATTGCAATATCAATGCTGAAACCATATATTGTGCAGCCCTAGATCTTAAACATCTTTTAGAATTAAGAATTAAAGTATTTGAGTTGTGTCTTGACTGTCTTTCATAAAAAAAGAAAGTTGAATGTTCACACCAAGCAACCTGACAGTGAGTAAATAAAAATAATGACAAATTGTATTGTTTTTTTGGAAGAACTAATCCTTGAAGTGTAGTATGATGTGGTGAGTTTTTCTGTTTAAATTGCATGTATAATAATGCTACAACCAGCTTTGTTTAGACAGAAAGTATGCAAATATTACAGGTACACTGTATAATCTAATATTATAACATTTTATAGCATTGTGGAATCCAAATTAACAATATTGTAATGTTTATCACAAATTATCAATATTATTGAGTCTAAGACATCATTTCTGTCAGAACATTTCACATTAGAATAAATTTAGAAAAAAAAACATGATCGCATATTGAAAAATAGTTGTAAGTGACTTATTTATGTGATTTAATGTGTGAAAATAAAATGTATTTTATTTTATTAAGACAAAGACGTAACGTTTCTATCAGAACATTTCACATCAGAGTAAATTTAGAAAAAAAACATAATAAAAGCATATTGAAAAACAGTCGTAGGTGACTTATCTAATGTGAATTAATGTGTGAAAATAAAATGTGAATAAATAAATAAGCAAATAATTTAAATAAAACAGCATTCATATACTGCAACTCTGATGATTTGAAGTGCTTAATTTATCCTCACTTCCTAAGTGCATATAGCATCTGCTAAATAAGTAAATATAAAAAATAAATGTAAAATATGGGTGAAATGGTATTCTGTTGTTACCTAGTGTAAAATATTTAGGTAAAAATTAAATAACATTAACAAATAATCTTATTTTTTGTGATAAAACCTATATAAAACATCATATAAATGATCATACAAAATATTATTTTTATTAAGGAAGGTCTGACATTTAAAGACTAGTGTGATTTTTATAGAATTTGTAGAAATGAAGTTGTTTAAATACACGTAAAAAGAGGTGTTTTCATTGTTAAGGTGATGTCGTCATATTCACTGTGTGCATAGAAAGCCTTTGCAGGTTCATCACATTCCAGTGGTGTGACATAACACAGGGCTGCACCGGCTGAATATCTCCATTCATGCAGTATCTCTCCTTTGAGCTCCCCTCTGAAGGCCTCTCCCTTAACACATACACAAAACTAGCACAATCTAACACCATACGCTGATTGATTTCTCATTATATTCTTACTTATGACATATGACAGGTTTATATCCTTACTTATGTCATATGGCAGGTTTTATAGTCACCTGGTGTTTGGCCAGCTTGAACTGGTAAAAACTTGTAGCAACCAAGAGCAGAAATAGTTTGAGGTTAATAAAAAAAAGACTTTTGGGGTTGGTGGTTGAAAGTCACAGGAAGTCTTTTTTTTTCCCCCTTTACAGTTAGCGCTAAAAGGCCCCGGTGTTTTGAGAGGAGACACAAATGAGTGTGTTAAGCAGTAGGAGGTGGTGTAACGGATGTTTGAACACGGATATGTTGTGATAGTGTTATCTCTGGCATCTTAAAGTTGTGACTCAAGCAACATGTTGAGAAAGAGTATATAGTAGGCACCGTTTCCACTTGGCATTGACTTTATTTTTTTGGTTATCTGATCATAAGTTGTTAGTTGTGTGACAAACAAATACTACTGAATGAACAAAATAAACTTTTGAAATCCAGCCAGAAATAGGAAGAAAATCCAACTTTTTTTTTTAACTCAAGACATGATGAGTTTGTTAACAGAAGATGTCGTATTGGACACACAAGACTCACACATAAGCATTTACTCAAAGGAGAAGAACCCCCAAAATGGAAATATTGCAGCAAATCCAAACTGTTGAACATGTACTTGTGAAATGCCCTATTGTTAATGTTATTAGACATCGATTTTTATCTGGAGAGACTTTAAATGAAATATTTTTTATGTGAATCCTTCCAGAATTGTGCAATTTTTATCAAAAGTAAACCTTAAAACGGTTTTATCTTATTATTATTTGATGTATTATTTACTGATGTTGATGACTTTTTATTATTCAAATAATTTTATAATTCTAGAAAAATTATATTTATAAATTGTTGTAAACTTGATCTGTTATTTATTTAAAAAATTTTGCCATGACATAGCCAGAGAAGCTGATATGGCAATAAACTCAAAAATCTATCTGCTGAATGAACAAGCTAACGTTATGTGGCTTACAAGCAAGTACACTCTCAGAAATAAAGGTACACGAGCTGTCACTGGGGTGGTACCTTTTCAAAAGGTACACATTTGTACCTAAAGGGTCTATGATTTTGAAGTTTAATTTGTGTGGTTTTGGACATGTTTTCTTAAAAATATATCACATAGCAATCACTTATTAGGCCATGTGGAGAGTTGGTGGTCTTCAGTGGACGCATTCAACCGCATGGTTTTTTACACTTTAATAAAAATAATCAATTCTGTTTTTGACTATTGAAAGTGGTTAATTTTTGACCATGTTTTTATTTGCAAATAGTTTCATCCACTAGTGATTGTATCATTTAAAACACACTTTAAAAGGGATAGTTCACCCAATAATGTAAATTCTGTGAACTTTACTTATTCTTGAATTGTTTCAAACCTTTATGAGCTTGTTTTTTCTGTTGAACATGGGGGAAGATATTCTGAAGCAGGTTGGAAAAACACTCTTGTATTTTTTTGTCCCTAATATTGATGTCGATGGCTGCTTTTTTACCAACATTCTTCAGAATATCTTGTTTTGCATTCAACAGAAGAAGAAATTCATAAAATGTTTGTACCAGTTGAGTGTGAGTAAATGATGAGGAAATGTTAAATTGAGGAAATGAGTTGTTTTTTAAACTTTACACATAGATGGTACCTAAAAGCTCCTTTGGCAATGATTTGTTTTGTCAGTATTGCTGTTCTGTCAAACTAGAATTGTCAAGAGTATAGATTTTGGTACCAATCGGTACTGAAATCTTAAAATGTCCATTTTCCACTAACAATTGAGTGCCATCTTAAACGCCGCTGAATGGCCATTGTGTTCACATGCTCAGCAGGAGTGACTGTGATTGGCTGTGAAGGTCATCAGGTCACCATTCTTCGCTGCAGTTCACGGAGTGCAAACACAGATACATGGACACTGGAGCATTTCAAAGCCATGTAGATCAGTCGATCCATCAGCAGATCGCCCGTATGTCAGCTTCTTGACAGACCGCTGTTTTTGAAATGCTTCAGTGTTGCTCAAATGTTAGCAAGAAATAGGCGCTGTTAAAATTTGTTTACTTTTTTTTATTTTTTATTTGCATTATTGTGTTCATTTCCAGAAGAAAAACTCCATAAGCAAGGTGTTCAGAAACTGTGGACTCTGTACTTTGATTTAGCATTTTCTTTCATCCTCAAACTGCAACGTTACATCTTAAAGGCACAGTATGTAATTATCCTTGATAGAGGGCGCTAATAACAGACAAAAGCGTAGTTTGATGATGCAGTGGCTGAGTGTGGAATCGTGGGAGTTGTCGTCTTCATTACATTCTATGGAACTCCTGCAGAATACATGTTTATGGATGAGCTAAAGTAGGGCTGCGCAATATATTGTTTCAGCATCGATATCGTAATGTGCACATCCACAGTAGTCACATCGGAAGATCTGTAATGTTGAGCAGGACATAAAAAAACACACCTTATTGTGGAGTAATTGCAAAGTTTAAGCATAAAGTTACCGAAAAATGTATCATTTGCATGTGTGACTGTGCACGCATTTCAAGCCGGTTTAAAGTTAAGTAACTTCAAGAAAGATTAATAAAGTAAATATGCTATAAAGATTATAAAGGGTTATTTATTTTACATTAAATTATTCAATTTGTGTGCATGAATACTGTTAAACTCCAAAATCGTCCTAAAATGATTCATTCTTTCCAAATAGAGCTATTAATTTTATCTGTTAAAATTCTCAACATTGCGATATGGATCACAGAAGAATCAAATAATGCAATGGCAGTTTTTTTTTTTTTTAAATCGTGCAGCCCTAAGCTAAAGTATTCAAAACTTACACTGTCAGTAGCAGCAGACTAGCGCTGAAACTGTTTTAAGGAGATGGTGGGGGAAAATGGAGTTTAAGGCAGTGCTTCTTGTCCCAACTTTATATTGTACATCTATCAGACAGTACAGATCATTGATTTTTAAAGAAGTCAGTGGCAGTTTTGTAATTGGGCACACTCATTGCGATATCCATGCTCAAGCGATATATTGTGCAGCCCTAATCTTTGGTGTTTTCAGGTTTTCTGTTAAACCAAACTGTAAATTGAGAGTTTATGTCATCATTAGCATGGCCACACAATCACATGGCCTATGTCACTAGTTAAATATGCTTATTTCTCAGTATTAGAGCATCCTTTGAACCATTGGGATTAATATAAGCACATAAGACAGCAAAACTCTGTTCTTGTGGTTTTGGGGTATTTGAATGAAAAAATGTACATATTGTGTCTTTTTAAAGGAAGTTTAAAATGCAAACACATAATGGCATCTCTTTTAATAGAAAAATAAACGGGGATTTTTCTTATTAAAATACTTTAAAAATACATTTTAAGAAAAAAAATAGATAAATTAAAAACTTTAAATATACATTTTAAGGTTCTGTTATAGTGCTGTCTAATAAAACACACAACATATTAAAGCTTATTTGCCGTTTTTCTGTTAAACCAAACTGTAATTTGATAATCCTTAGCATGGCCACACAATGACATGACATGGTCTATGTCACTAGTTAAATATGCTTATTTCTCTGTATA
>CAIGQQ010033467.1:1143532-1163513 GCA_903798035.1 Danio albolineatus
TTCTTGTGGTTTTGGGATATTTGAATAAAATATTATACATATTTTGCATTTTTAAATTAAGTTAAAGATGTAAAAACGTAATGTCACCTGTTTTAATAGACAAAAACATAGATTTTGTCTTATTAAAATACTTTAAATATACATTTTAAGGTTCTGTTATAGTGCCGTCTAATAAAACACACAACATATAAAAGCTTATTTGGTGTTTTCCTGTTAAACCAAACTGTAATTTGAGAGTTTATATCATCATTAGCATGACAACACAATGACATGGTCTATGTCGCTAGTTAAATATGCTTATTTCTCTGTATTAGACCATCCTTTGAAAAATTTGGAGTAATATAAGTACATAAGTCAGCAAAATATAACTCTGTTCTTGTGGTTTTGGTATATTTGAATAAAATATTATACATATTTTGCTTTTTTAAATTAAGTTAAAAATGTAAATGTAATGTCACCTCTTTTAATAGACAAAAACATTGATTTTTCTTATTAAATACTTTAAATATACATTTTAAGGTTCTGTTATAGTGCCATCTAATAAAACACACAACATATTAAAGCTTATTTGGTGTTTTTTATTAAACTTAACTGTAATTCGAAAGTTTATATCATCATTAGCATGACAACACAATGACATGGTCTATGTCACTAGTTATTTCTCTGTATTAGAACATCCTTTGAAACATTTGGAGTAATACAAGTACATGAGTCAGCAAAATATAACTCTGTTCTTGTGGTTTTGGGATATTTGAATGAAAAACTGTACATATTGTGCCTTTTTAAGGAAGTTAAAAATCCCAAAACATTACTGGACCCCACTTGAACTGAAAAAAGTTTATTTCAGTTGCAACCGCTCACATAAACAGGCACTTCCTTTTCCCAGTATGCAGCAGTGACCCGACATCTCATCTCATGACCTTGATTACTCGAGGTCAGGCTTCAAAATGCCAAAGGTTTGTCTTTACTCCGGCTGGAAATCAAAATAACTCCAGATGTTTCGTCCAGCATCCAAAAAGCTCTTTAAGGCAGCAAAACATGATCATTTGCCATATTGTATGTCAGCAGTGTTTTATTAATCAAGACTATTGAATTATTGACTTTGCAACATGGCGTGTTGTTTTTCACAGCCAACAACAAGGACCAGTACTAGGAAAAATTGTTGTATTTTAGTAGTTGGAGCGTGAAAGTATGTCAGTTGAGATGCAATCTTCTTAGTTTGACCTGATTCATGTGTTGATTAGTGTCTATCAGGGCTCTGGACTAAATCTACACCTCCCACAGCAATGTCCAGGTGCGTCCACAGATGGCCTGAATGCGGGCATCGTGTTGATGTTTTGTCTCAGTGTTGGCATTTGGACTAAATTGGTTTTCAGTGTTATTTTGCAGTTTGACTCATAAGGGACTTGTTTAAAATATATAAAGACAATAGATGGCAATTGCTGTAGAGTCTAATTATTGCATATTTTTTATGTGAATAGCTAATGTAGTAAGGGTGACACAAGCCGTTTAATGCTAATAAGATGAAGTGTCTGACCTTTGGCCCCCAGAAAGGAGCCTATAAATGTTTATTTCTCTCTCCTTCTGTCCTCTGTCCTGTGGGAAATCCCTGGCTTTATGAGTTTTAACATTTTGAGAAGCAAATGAAAGAAAATCAGTATAATATATATGTCTTTGGGTTTGTGTTCTTATAATTTATGGAAACTCAATGTTTAAGCATGTATTTATGGAAAGCAAATTGACTCCTTTGAATCGTATATTATATAATTATGTATTATGTGTGTCTGTATATATATTAGGGCTGAATTTGAAAAACTGACATTGTGATATTTTCTTTTATTGCAATACATTTTAGACTTTAAAATAAACAATGATTTATGATTTTCTGGGGAGTCAAACAGTATTCAAAAAAAGAAAATAAGTGGAATAGAATGAATTAAATCCTTTCACTGAGTACATAATTATATAATGTACAATTAATCTTTAAGTTACAAATTATTGTGCCCAATTGACTTAAATGTGTTTGAAGTCCTTACACAGTCACAGGCCTAAACTTTCACTCTAAGGTTCAAATGTGAAATGACTCCGCTATGTTGTTGACTGTAATGCCTGGTCAACTATAATCCCTGCGATGTAACTGTTGCAGACTCGCACATTGGGATATCGATGCTGAAACAATACATTGAACTTTGGCCCCCAGAAAGGAGCCTATACATGTTTATTTCTCTCTCATTCTGTCCTCTTTCCTGTGGGAAATCCCTGGATTTATGAGATTTAACATTTTGAAATGAAAATGAAATACAATCAGTGTAGGATATATGTCTGTGGGTTTGTGTTGTCGTATTATCTATCTGTCTATCTGTCTGTCCGTCCGTCCGTCCGTCTTACATAATAAATTAATAGATAAATAAATAACTATATAATATTAAATGTTAAATTAAATGTTAATATTTGTTTATTAAAACAACATGATATCAATACTTTTAATTTTTCTCTTAAAAGTCTCTTAATGACAAAATGTTTATTTTATATTTGGATATGCCATTAATGGTTTACAGAATAAAATAAACATAAATAAATGCTTACTGCAAAACATTCAGGAATTTTGTGCAAATATATTTATTTAAAAATCAAAAATATTATTTTGACTAGTGTTACTATACAGTACAGCGCTCAGCATAACTGAGCACACCCCTTTTTGAAAATTAATATTTTTATCCATTTCTCAGTGAATATAGGCAATGTATTTTTGTGCATTTAAACAAAACAGATTTATTAAACAAATATATTATTAAAATCATATTTTAGTCACCAAACATATTTAGAAATCGAATTATTATCGATTTAAGTCTAACAAAGCGTTGCAAAAAAAATTACAACCTACAAAATTTTAACTACATTTTTCCCCTTTTTCTTTTTTTTCTTTTTTCTTTATTTCTTTATTTATTTATTTTACTTTTCTTGATTTTAATTTTTTCCCCCTCTTTTTTAAAATTTGTATTTAATATTTTTATATAACATTTCTATAACATCAGTACACATTGGGTGTACTGGTTTTTGGACCGATATCGTAGCTTATTTTGTTAGATAAGCTCCAGATTATCTAATCTAATGTATATGCACAAATATAATATTGCATAGCTTCCTATTAAAAATATGAATTAAAAAAAAGATTTGTGAGGGGTGTGCTCATATGCTGAGCACTGTAATTGAAATTCATCAATTGACATTAAGCTGAAATATCCTATAAAACAAAAACAAAGTTATTATTATTGTAAACAATATGTGTGAAAGATATCAGAAATGTTACTAAACTGAAAGATAATGTTTAAACTGAAATTCTACAATTGCTATACTTTAAATTAATATAACTAGAAATAAAAGAAAAAAGAACAATGTTAAAATACTAATAAATACTAAAATACAGTAAAAAAACAACAACAACAACTAAACACTTGACTTTGACTTTGCAAAAACAAGAATACACTTGCCCTATAGTCTTTTATTGTAAGTCTATAATTGCTAGTCCATTTGTTTATGTGGACATTTATCTTGACTATTCATTTAAAGGATTACACTCAGTCCCTGTCAGATCTCTAACTGGCTGGTGGCGGTCTGGTTCAGGGAAGACAGGCGGTTTATGAGAAGATGAGGGGGAGAAATGAATCGTCTAGAGGACTGTTGATACGAATTGATACTTCTGTGGTCTGTAATGACTGGCGGGGCGGAGCGTGGGATGGGGGAAGGACCCGAAAGGCTTTTATATGCAAGAAATAGGATTTAGTTGCATTTAGAAAAGAGAGGGTTTGTCTTGAGTGTTAAGTTTTATACGTTTTATCTTTATTTACTCACCTCCAACTTGTTACAAACCTTTCTTTATTTGCTTGAACATAAAAAGAAGATATTCTGAATAATGTTGGAAACTGGTAACCATTGACTTCCATAGTAATATTTCTTTTTATGAACAAATTGTTTTTATTTTCTTCAATAATTTAACAGTATACTTTTACATCCTTTTAACACCCCCTTTCCCCTCCCCTCCCTAACAGCGGCAGTTACAGTAATTAGATGTGTACAGTAATTAGATTCATTTTCTTTTCGGCTTAGTCCCTTTATTAATCTGGGGTCGCCACAGCATAGTGAACCGCCAACTTATCCAGCTTATGTTTTACGCAGCGGACAATTCCCACTCACTTATACCCAATTGGACTTGTGGGGGAAACGCAGCGGAGCACCTGGAGGAAACCCACGCAACCACGGAGAGAACATGCAAACTCTACACAGAAATACCAACTGACCCAGCCAGGGCTCGAACCAGCGACCTTCTTGCAGTGAGGCGAACGTGCTACCCACTATGCCACCGTGGCACCCGTATCTATCATAAATCCAATAAATAGAGATAAATAATAAAAACTCAATAAATAAAAAAACACACATACAGAAAAAAATAATGTTAAAAAACAAACAAAAACATACAATAATAATAATAATAATAATAATAATAATACATAAATGGATAAAATGAGATAATTACACTTTTACTGTGCATCTCACTACAGTGACCTTATTTATCCTCTAAAAATGCCGAATAATTTCTCCATTTGATGATTTACATAATTTTAAGGAATCTATATATCATTTTTTCATATGCTGCCACCTTTCCCATAGTATTCTTCCTTAATGTACTATGGAGGTCATTGGCTGTCAGAAACTTACCAAATATTATAACAGTGCTTAAATTGTTTTGAATCTGTATTACACAACACAATGATGACTGGATGACAGAACAGGCTGGTATATCGCCATCTCTGTATATTGACTAATGACATTTTCCCAAATTTAAAATAAAATTGTCGTCAGTTAGAGATGTTTTTGCATTAAATAAGAAAAACATGTGCCAATGTTTTCCTTTTTGACAACATTAGTGTTGTAACAGTATAGCTTTTATCACAGTTTATCTTGGATTGAACATGTATGATTATTATTCCATTTTCCATTTTTTTATACCATTATATTATTAATATAATATAATATGATAAATACATGCAAAAATTAAATTGCTAAATTATGATTATCCTTGTTTTCTGCTAAACAGTTATAAGTTGATGTTGCTGTAAATACATGTATAGCTTCATTTTTAAATTATTTTTATAAATAATTTTTTTTTGAAGGGAGACTTTATTACTTTCATTAAAATTGTTCAAGTGTGTAGTAATAAAGTATCTGCTCACTTCAAAAAAAATTATAATATTATTATTTTTCTTTAATGGTCATTGTTGCAGTGTTTAATTATTGAAATGATTGTTTTTATGTACCGTAAAACCACAATATTATCTGAGATAATTATCATTCCGTGAATCTCCTATCGTTACAACTTTAGACAACACATTTTTTCTAATGTTTATCTACAGGTTTAAGAAATTAGGTCATCAATTGTTGATAGAATGCTCTTGATTTTTAATCACAACATATAAAAAAAACATTTTTTATTCTGACCAGTTGGTATAAAACTTCTATAAATAATATTTTAAGAAAGAAGAAAAAAGTTATCAGACATCTATAGAATAAAGCAAATATGATCATTTAACCCCAGTCCAAAACTAATTCCAGAGAAGCTTAAAATAACTAGCGTAATGGTTTGGAAACTCTTGATGGTGAGTAAATAGAGAGTAAATTGTCATTTTAGGATGCAATAACCCCTTCAATGCTTTACTAGGGTGGAATGGGTGAAAGTGACAGCGCTACATGCCAGTGAAAGGGTTTTGGGATTGGGGAGGGGCAAATATACCCTCCTGCTGAGTGTAAACGGTGCCCAATAAGGGTCAGATGGTGCAATAGACTGCCAGCTGCTCCCTTCCTCCCTGCATGTCTCTAATGAGAGCGGAACAAAGAAGTGGCATCCTCTCCACCTCCTCCTCATCTCTCTCTAGACTTCAGCCTCACAAAATAGCTGATTTTTCACCTACAAAATGTGACCAAAATGGCAAGGAATTTTCAACAAGAATTTTTCTGTTTCCTGTTATTGCAGCCCAAAAGTCTTCTTCCAAGGTCTGTGTTGTGTGTGTGGGCACATGACTGGAAAAGGAAGCGTAGGGTGATTGATTGGGTCACAACGCCCTCTGCTTTTTTTAAATGTCGTAGGTCATTGAAATCATAATGGTTGATACATATTGGGCTGTGTTGTTTCTTTTGAAAGTATGTATTGAAACGCTGTCGGGGTTACATTTTAAGCCTGTGATCTTTGGATGTCATCATCTTTCGCCGCCACATGACTCTATACGCAAATCTGCCCAAACAATGATCTAAGTGTGTAAACTCTCGGAAATCATAATAATGTCGCTGTGTGATCATTTCCAGGAGTGGTTTTTTTTCAAAGGGAGCTGTGGGTCATTTCTTGTCTCTTTTTTTTTGCAGCGTTTAATGTGGAAGTGTGTAGGCATGGGAGTTTTTTATGTGTGTGAGGGTTAATACAGACCACCTAAGTCATAATGAACTTTTGGAAGTAGTCTCCACTGGACCCTGGTACTTTAGTGACTTAATTAACATTTGCTAGAATGATAAGAAATGCAGTTGTCAAATGATTACAGTTTAAAATAGACGTTTTCTTGCGTGATTTAATGCTCAAGAAACTTATTTTTGTATTTTTTTCTTCCCTTTTTTCCCTTTTTGAACATTCAGAAGAAAAATTTATTTGAAATAGTTTCCATTTTTTGGTCAATTCAATGCAACCTTGATGAATAAAATAGTAATTTATTTCAAAATAATAACAAATGAACAAAAAGCATGGGTTTCATTTGTTTTCTATCCATTAGAATTTGTCAAAATAATATATATTTTTGTATTATTTACATGAGACACCCACTGTCTATTCTGCATTGTAATAATTTCCAAAAATCTTGTCAGTTAATTTAGAAGAATCATTTGATTTGATATTAAAATAGACCACAATGCAGCACCAAAATACAATTATTTTTTTGCAATTTAGATGATATTTTTCTTCATAATTTTATACAATCCCTCAAACTATTAGGTTTCACTAGGGCTGGGTGATATGGCAAAAATGCAATCTCGATAATTAATTTCCATATTGAACGATAACGACATGTATAAGTTGTTAATGCTTCCAGACTTAAAAGAGTACCCCAACAATGACTGAAGCCACAAAAGGGTTAAATGGCATAACACATTTTCGGCCGATGATTTTTTTTTGGCCGATAAATCTTTATTGAATTAATCATTAAATTATTTACACACTTTTTTCCCATTATTGCACATTTCTGCTGTGTGACTAGGCATGGGCCGGTATAAGATTCTGACGGTATGATAATCTTGTATAAAAATATCACGGTTTCATGGTTTGACAGTATTGTGATTACTGCTCTAAAATATATTCTTTTTTTAATGTCTGTCTAAAAAACTTTTTTTTCCTCTTTGAACTCAATATACTTTATTTAAAAAAAAAAAAACATTTAAAATATTTTGGAGCAGTAAACAAGTTAGGCCAAATAATTCAAGTGAATCATTGACTTCTGCTGTCTTCATTTGTTTCAAAAACACAGATGTCTTTACATTTTACACCTAAAATTTTGGTGTTATGAAAACCTTGACCTAAACCACGGTATACCAATTTCTAAACCGCGGTATACCTTGAAAACGGTTATCGTCCCGTGCCTATGTGTGATAATTGACTCTTAGATCAATACAGAGTAAAAAAGTCCAGAACTTATCATTGTTATAGAGACCAATTTTATCACAATTCGATATTATATCATTTATCATCGAGAAATGATTAATTATTTAAGTTATATCAAACTTTTAAATTCCAAAAATTTGTAAAATGTATTTCTTTATGCATTTTAATAAGTACTGTTCAGAATAAGTAGGTTTTAATTTTTACATATTTCATATTTACATAAATGATTATCTGTCTATATTATTTAACTCATATTTTGATATATTTTTACAAAAGCTTTTAAAAAGACACATTCAATAGACACTTACATATAAAATTACATTTCAATGTATCTAAAAAATCACTTTATTCAATTTTATTAGATGGGGTCATTAAAATGGGACATATATTAAAGCAATTAATACTTATTCAGCCATGGCAAAATGAACAAGTGTTCCTTTAACACAAAATATTTACAAGCTGAAAGTAACAGTGTGCTTTTGATTGTGCAGCAAACAATTTCAAAGATAAAGAAAAATGTGTTTTGTCATCTCACAGATACTTCCAAAGTCATGCACATTGGCTACTCTCAAAGAATAATGACACTTATTTAACTTAACTTAATCTTAAACAAATATTCGACTTCAATTTAAGTCAAATTCAATGGAGGCATGAACAGAGGCGCTGTAGTTTTAAACATCAATGCAAATCTGGCTGATATGCATGATCGCTCATAATACTCATTGTGATGTTAAATGAGAACCTGTCCCCTCCATGTGCAAGTCTATGATCTGGAACAGGGTACGAGACTCAAGACTGGCAAACAGATGCTCTCCTAACACCTCTAGCCTTGCTTAATGAGTGACTAGCTGCTTTACAAGTATACATTTAGCACTTGCATGCACAATCACATACATGCATGCATGCAAACCGTTTCTGTTG
The DNA here is from genome assembly GCA_903798035.1 of Danio albolineatus. Taxonomy (NCBI): domain Eukaryota; kingdom Metazoa; phylum Chordata; class Actinopteri; order Cypriniformes; family Danionidae; genus Danio; species Danio albolineatus. Next base: position 1,152,147 of record CAIGQQ010033467.1, read on the forward strand.
CGCAATCAATCTGGAAGTATATTGAAATGACTGGTGTGCTAATGCTGGGCGTTGTACAAGTCCGTGTGCTTTAGTGTTGTGGTGGTCACCATAGAGACATCTGTGCCCTGCACAGGGTTGAAGAGTGCAGCTCTGTAATTAAAAGCTGGATGTGGGCCTTTTATTAAACACGCTTGTCCTGCAGGGCTCTCGGTGCAGATCAGAAGTGCACAAACATGCATAAAGTGCTTTGAGGTGAAGTTTAATGGCAGACTGTAAAAAATGTGCAGTATTGATGATTAATACTTTATTAATAGAACGAACAAGTACAATTTACTGTAAATTTTACAGTAACTTACTGGCAAATATGCTTTCTAATAACACTAAATTTTCAAGCACACTGTGAATTATAATAATAATATAATATAATAATAATAATATAATTAATAATTCCTTATATTTATATAGAGCTTTTCTAGACACTCAAAGTGCTTTACACAATGTTGGGAATCTCCTCATCCACCACCAGTGTGCAGCATCCACCTGGATGACGACATAATGCACCAGACATCACACCACACACCAGCTGATTGATGAAGAGGAGACAGAGTGATGAAGCTAATTCTGATATGGGGAGGGTTAGGAGGCCATGATGTACAGAGGCCAAAGGCAGATCTGGCCAGGATGTCAGGGTTAAACCCCTACTCTTTCAAAGAACATCCTAGGATTTTTAATGACCACAGATAGTCAGGACCTCGGTTTAACGTCTCATCTGAAAGACGGCGCTCACTAAACAGTATAGAGTCCCCTTCCCTATACTGGGGCGTTACGACCAACACAGACCGCAGGTTGAGCGCCCCCTGTTGCCCTCACCAACACCATTTCCGACAGCAACCTAGCTTTCCCATGTGATCTCCCATCCAGGTACTGACCGGGTGCAGCCCTGCTTAGCTTCAGTGGGTGCCCATGTGAGAGTTGCAAAGAGCTAGCTGCTGTGAATTAATTACAATTTAATGTAAAACTGCTTCACAATTGTTGTTATTTATTCACCCTGTGTTTGAAAATGTACAGTCTTGCTGGCAACCAAAATTTACAGTAAGTTATTGTAGATTTTACAGTACATTTTTTACAGTCCATGTTCACACATTATAATGTTTGTTAAAAGTCTTCTTCGTTTGTTTGCTAGCATTATTCGTTTTTAGATGAACAACTAGTTAATCAAAAAGTTTGTTTTAGTAATCTTTAAACAAAGTCTGACCATTTGCTCTTGTGTTTGTAGTGGTGGTCCTTCTCTGTTGATCAGAATCAGAATCAGAATCAGAATCAGAATCAGTTTTATTGCCAAGTGTGCTTCACACACACAAGGAATTTGCTTTGGCTACAGAAGCTTCCAGTGTACATAAAGTGACAAGTGACAACACAGAATAAATATTATAAAAGAAGACAATAGACATTAAACAGAGATGCAGTCCAACGATCTGGAAGTTGAAATGTATGTACAGATTTGTTATAAATATACAGGTTATAAGGTGCTGTGTACAAAAGAGTAAGTATTGCATTATATATTGTTATAAGGTGCTGTGTACAAATGCGTAAGGAAAAGTATTGCATTGTATATTATTATAAGGTGCTGTGTACAAGTGCGTGTGAGAAAGAATTGCACATTTATTGCACGATAGGAGAAATATTAACTGTTCATGAGGTAGATGGCCTGAGGAAAGAAACTTTTCCTGTGTCTGGCAGTTTTTGTGCTCGGTGCTCTGTAGCGCCGGCCAGACGGTAACAGTTCAAACAGGAAGTGTGCTGGGTGCGAGGCGTCCAGGGTGATTTTGCGAGCCCTTTTACTCACTGTGGAAGAGTACAGTTCTTGAATTGTAGGAAGGGTAGTGCCAGTGATTCGTTCAGCAGTCCGGACTATTCGCTGTAGTCTACGGAGGTCAGATTTGGCTGCTGAGGCGAACCAGACGGTGATTGAAGTGCAGAGGATGGACTGGATGACAGCTGAGTAGAACTGCACGAGCAGCTCCTGTGGCAGGTTGAACTTCCTCAGCTGACGGAGGAAGTACAGTCTCTGCTGGGCTTTCTTTACAATTGAGTCTATGTGAGTGTCCCACTTCAGATCCTGAGAGATGGTGGTGCCCAGGAACCTGAATGACTCCACTGCAGCCACAGTGCTGTCCATGATGGTGAGCGGGGGGAGTGCAGGGGGGGTTTCTCCTGAAGTCCACTATCATCTCCACCGTTTTGAGCGTGTTCAGCTCCAGATTGTTGTATCTGCACCATAAAGCTAGCCGCTCCACCTCCTGTCTGTATGCAGACTCGTCACCGTTCCGGATGAGGCCGATAACAGTAGTGTCGTCCGCAAACTTTAGGAGCTTGACGGAGGAATCTTTTGCGGTGCAGTCGTTGGTGTACAGGGAGAAGAGCAGTGGGGAGAGAACACATCCTTGGGGGGCACCAGTACTGATGGTGCGGCTGTCAGACGTGATTTTCCCATTCTGACTAGCTGTTGTCTATCTGTCAGAAAGCTGGTGATCCACTGACAGACAGAGCTAGGAACAGAGAGCTGGGTCAGTTTGTGCTCGAGCAGTGATGGGACGATGGTGTTGAAGGCAGAGCTGAAGTCCACAAACAAAATCCTTGCATAGTTCCCTGGTTTGTCCAGATGTTGTAGGGTATAATGCAGTCCCATGTTGACTGCATCATCCACAGACCGGTTTGCTCTGTAGGCAAACTGCAGGGGGTCCAGCAAAGGTCCGGTGATGTCTTTCAGATATGCTAGAACCAGTCTTTCAAATGACTTCATGACCACAGATGTTAAGGCGACAGGTCTGTAGTCGTTGAGCCCGGTGATCTTTTGTTTCTTCTGGATTGGGATGATGGTGGAGCGTTTGAAGCAGGATGGAACTATGCGCTGTTCCAGTGATCTGTTGAAGATCTGCGAGAAAATGGGGGCCAGCTGGTCAGCACAGGTTCTCAGACAGGCTGGTGAGACACCGTCTGGGCCTGGCGCTTTCCTTCTCTTCTGCTTACTGAAGACCTGACGCACATTATCCTCACTGATCTGAAGATCAGGGGGGGAGAGGGAGATGTCTGTAGGTGTTGATGGCTGTGTAGAAAGATGGTCAGGGCGGTTGTGGCTGGAGGTGGGTAGAGGTGTTGATGGCTGTGTAGAGGGTGTCTGGTCGAAGGTGTCGAATCTGCAGTAGAACGTGTTCAGGTCGTTAGCGAGAAGTTTACTGCCATCGATACTGGGGGGAGATGATTTGTAATTCGTGATGGTTCGCAGACCAGTCCACACTGATGCAGGGTCGTTAGCAGAAAACTGGTTTTCCAGCTTTTTTGCATAGTTCTTTTTAGCTAGACCAATCTCCTTTGTTAAAATGTTCCTGGTCTTGTTGTAGAGAATCCTGTCCCCACTCCTGTAGGCATCCTCTTTGACCTGACGAAGCTGTCTAAGTTTTGGTGTGAACCATGGTTTATCATTGTTAAATGATAAGTAGGTCCTGGTTGGGATGCATAACTCCTCACAGAAACTAATGTATGATGTTACCGTCTCTGTGAGCTCATCCAGGTCATTGGTTGCAGCTTCGAAAACACTCCAGTCAGTGCATTCAAAACAAGCTTGTAAGGCCTGCTCTGTGTCGTTGGTCCATCTCTTAACAGTCCTTAATACTGGCTTAGTAGTTTTAAGTTTTTGCCTGTAAGTTGGTATAAGATGAACCAGGCAGTGATCGGAGAGTCCTAGAGCTGCTCTGGCCACGGAGCGATATGCATCTTTTATTGTTGTGTAGCAATGGTCCAGAATGTTATTGTCTCTGGTAGGGCATGTAATGTGCTGTCTGAATTTGGGCAGCTCATGTGTGAGTTTTGCCTGGTTAAAGTCCCCAAGAATGATAAAAACAGAGTCTGGGTGTTTTTGTTCTGTCTCTGTGATTAAATCAGCCAGCAGTGAAAGAGCAGTACTCACGGTCGCGTGCGGTGGGATGTAAACACTGGCCAGGATAAACGAGGAAAACTCCCGCGGCGAGTAGAACGGCTTACAGTTAATGAAAAGCACTTCCACGTCAGGACAGCACATCTTCTTTAACACAGTTACATCCGTACACCACCTCCTGTTAATGTAAAAGCATGTCCCTCCACCGCGCGTTTTCCCCGTTGCCTCCGTGTCGCGATCTGCTCTGTACAGCTGGAAGTCCGGTAGTTGTAATGCGCTGTCCGGAATGGCTTCGTTTAGCCACGTTTCTGTGAAGCACAGCGCAGCAGAGCTGTTAAAGTCCTTATTTATGCGTGTGAGCAGAAGTAATTCCTCCATTTTGTTAGGGAGAGAGCGAAGATTCGCGAGATGAATGCTAGGAAGCGGCATTCTGAAACCGCGCAGTCTGTTTTTGATGAGCGCGCCGGCTCGCTTTCCCCGTCTCCGCGTCTTGTAAAGTTTCCATAGAGACGCGGCTCCGCCAAGGACAACGCTCTGCAAAACGCCGGAGAAGTCAAGAACCGGCTGGTGATCAATTGGTGTGCACTGCAGAATGTTCAGCAGCTCATCCCTGGTATAACTGATCACGTTGGATGAACACAAAACAGGAAAAACAAACAAAAACATTGCAACAGCTGGAGAGCTTCGCACCGAGGCTGCCATTCTTCGGCGCCTTCTGATGTCAGTTTAATGACTTCAGCCACATTATTCTCAATGCTCCTCTTACCTTTAGTTTGCAATGAGGGAATGATGCTCTAATAGAACCCCCTGTCCCCAAATTATTCAATGTTTAGTTTCAGTTTGAAGTTGTGTTCTCAAAAATATTGATATTTCGATAAGTATTGATACTGGAATATTTAAAATGATACGATCTTGCTTTTGTTTTGTACTGATACCGGCTTTGCTCTCTTGCACTCTTTTCCCACCAGCAGCAATTGACACACAATGCACGCAAGGCCACTACTGTACACAACCCCATCTCCTCAGTATCCAATGCAAGATGACAAGTGCTGAACCCCAAGACCAGTTTGGTCGAGAAGGTCTTTGTTTTGTGAACAAGTAAACAAGAAATTACACGAAAAGGCCAACATGCAAGCATTGCTACAGAGCAGGGCTAAGTTTGTGCACTAATACAAATAATTTAGCAAAGCACTTGAAAGACCGACATGCAGAGTTGTATAAAAAAATTATAGAGTTGGTAACTTCTCCCATTGCAGTATCAATAATGCATTAATATAAATGTTGGCTGTATGTGTGTTGTCCCTTTTCAAAGAAAATCTCTTCTTTTTTTGATCTCTCAAGTTAATATGTTGGGAGTATCAAACTCACAGTTACACAAAGTATCGAATATCGATATTTTTCATGGTATCGTATCAATCGTGACAACACTAATTGGACAACATACTGAATTAAAAGTCACAGCAACTTCCGTTCTCCCAGACTTTACCAAATTTACAGAAATGTCTAGTTATGTACTTTTTTCTAGAGATGGAACATGCAAAAAAAAAGTGTTACTGTTGATTCACTAATGGTGCTGTTCATGTCTTTTCTGCATAGGACACAAACATTAAATGTTTTACGTATTGTCAAAGGGCTGAAGGCATTTATGCTTTGAAAAGCACTGTAAAAGAGTCATTAAACTGGTCTATATGACGTGAGCTATATTTAGGCTACATGATAGCTTTGTAAGAGTTAAACCGACTGAAAGTCTTGATAATGTTATCAATAACCACTACTTCAAGATAAGATGATAGTATAGCCTGCTGTGGGAACCTATCATTTAGCCTGGGTTTGTGAACTGAATCAACTGATACATTAAAAGTATATTTACAAAAAAAAATTCAAATGGGAAGTTGAGTTACTAAATTACACATTTTGGTCAACATGTTCAGTGATTTAAACAAATTCTAAGTTTATTAGTCTGGCGGGTGGTCATTTAAAGCTCTGGCTATATTGGAGGATTCATTTAATGATGCTTTTTTTGTTCATTTTGAAGACTGATAGACTGAGAAAAATATTGAGTAAACGTAGCAGGATTAGAACATCATGGAATTTAGATAAGATCAATGCACCATGTTGACTTGTGAAATGAGACCACGTGTTGCGTAGGCTTTATGAAACTTTTACCAGAAAGGTAAAACACATTGACAATTTTATCACGATTCGATATTATATCGTTTATCGGCACAGCCCTTGGTTTCACTCATTTGTCATCAAGAAATAATTAATTATTTAAATTATACCAAACTTTTAAATAAATAAAAAAATGTTAAATGTATTTCTCTATATATTTTAATAAGTAAAGTTCAGAATAAGTAGGTTCTTATTTTTTACATAATATTTCATTTTTACTTAAATGATTATCTGTCTATATTATTTAACTCATATTTTGACAGGTTATTATTACAAAATCTTTAAAAAAGACACATTCAGTAGACGCATATAATGTGCTTTCAATGTATCTAAAAGTCACTTCATTCAGTTTTATTAGATGGGAACTTTAAAAATGGGACAAATATTAAAGTTCTGGCTATATTGCAGGAGTCATTTAATGATGCTTTTTTGTTCATTTTAAAGACTGAAAGACTGAGAAAAATATTGAGTAAACGTAGCAGGATTAGAACATCATGGAACTTAGATAAGATCAATGCACCATGTTGATTTGTGAAACGAGACCACGTGTTCAGTAGGCTTTGCGAAACTTTTACCAGAACCTTTAACATTGATAATTTTATCATGATTCGATATTATATCATTTATCGGCCCAGCCCTTGATTTCACTCATTTGTCATCAAGAAATGATTAATTATTTAAATTATATCAAACTTTTATATAAAAAACAATGTAAAATGTATTTCTTTATACATTTTAATAAGTACAGTTCAGAATAAGTAGGTATTAATTTTTACATATTTTATTTTTACTTAAATGATTATCTGTCTATATTATTTAACTCATATTTTGACAGGTTATTATTACAAAATCTTTAAAAAAAGACACATTCAGTAGACGCATATAATGTGCTTTCAATGTATCTAAAAAATCAATTCATTCAGTTTTATTAGATGGGGACTAGGTGGGACAAATATTAAAGCTATATTGCAGGAGTCATTTAATGATGCTTTTTTTTGTTCATTTTGAAGACTGATAGACTGAGAAAAATATTGAGTAAAAGTAGCAGGATTAGAACATCATGGGACTTAGATAAGATCAATGCACCATGTTGACTTGTGAAATGAGACCACGTGTTCCGTAGGCTTTGTGAAACTTTTACTAGAACATTTACACATTGTCAACAGGAACTACTCTTCATCTTCAGTTGCATGCTTGTGTCTGGGATTGTGCAGATACATTAAACAGCATCCGCTTTCCCCAATGTGTTCTTTCTGAATGCATAATGAAATTATTGCTTGTTAATAAAACGGAGGAGATATACCGTAAGCATGTGCAAGCATATCAGAACGGGAAATACTAAATTTATTGCAAAAAATTGAGACGTGTTGTTGAAAAGACTCCAAACAAACATGTTGGCATTGTGGAGAGTGTGGATTTTGGCTTTGCAGGCATGTCACACTTTAACCAGTGGCATAATTTACTCTTAAAGCTTGCGGGTAGTGTTTGGAGCATTGCCACGTTGTTTTTAAAATGAAATTATTTCATGACAGAAAAAAAAACTTTGATGTTGTCGACCTCTAGTGGACAGCACATTAACTGCAGTTTAAATTGATCTAGCTGCTTTACATTGCGCAAATACTGATTCTGAAAAAAGGTTTAATATGGGTATTTTGTCTTTTTATGGTTTGATGTTAATGCGGTCTTGGATAATTTTCATTCTAAAATATTTACTTTTTTATGAACTTTTTTGTAGCCTACTAAACATGACACCTCGATTAATGAACACTGAAATATTGATCGCACGTTTGTAACCCCACCACGTTCAGTATTTCCTTTAAATGGTTATATGGAAGCAAACGTGTGTGAATTCTTCTGCTGGGAGGGTTTATCGTTTTATTGGTGTGTATTGGAAGCGCTCTTTGATGGTGACATGAAAGTTAGGGCAGATATGGCAAGCTGTTTTGACTTTTAATGATTGCCAGGACATACATTTATGATGTCAACAACTACAGTTCCGCTAATTTCCACTAATTTTTACATTTTGAACAATATAAATACAAAGAAGAAATAAAGAAAAGAAAAAGGGGGAAAAAAAGGTCAGGGGTGTACAAAAAACAAAACATAAATAAGACAAACAAATATATGTAGAAGTATGCATACTAAGATATAATTTTAAATATTATTATTATTATATATATAAGATATAATAAAACGGTTTTAATGGCTTTTTTATTAGTGCTTTGCTTTTATACTGTTCATATAATGTTCTAATTCTTTTAATATACCAGGATAAAAGCGTTTTTGGTTACTAAATTTACATCTGTGAATATGGTACTTTAAATATTATCAAACTAATTTTCACTAATTCTAATTATTGATACATAAATAACGACGTCAGCATTTGCTGAAATCAAATGCCTTATCAAATAAACTTCAAAAACTGGAAAACAAAGACAATATCTGATTTCAATACTTGCATTTTTACCACATCTCACTCTCATCAAAGATGTTGATTTCGATAATTGATTTAATTGAAATTCCATTTTACATCAGAGATACAATCTTAACACCTCTATATTTGATCATTAATTTCATGCTTAGTGTTATGGCGAGCAGTTTTAACAATTAATTACGAAATACAAGTATAATTTCTATTAAGTACTAGTACTTATTCATTACCCTTTAGTGCTTATTTTGTAGTTAATAGTATACTGTATGTTCAGAAGATACTAGCATATGTTCATTTGATACTGGTTGATGTCAAATCAATAGCAAATATTTTACTTTGAATAATTTCCTAGTCATTATTACAATAAGTACTATCTAATAAATAAGTACTTCCATCTAATTATCAGGAATTAATACAAAAATTATAATACTAAATGTATAATACTAAATGTCCTAGTATTATTTTTAAATGACGAAAAAGTACTTCCATCTAATTATTAGGAATTAATACAAAATAAGAAGTCCTACTGTATAATACTAAATGTCCTAGTATTATTTTTAAATGATGAAAATGCTATCTGAAAAGGAAGTAATAATAGCATAGATTGAGTGTTAAAACCGCCTGCCATATTATTAGTGCAGTGCAGTTTTGTATTCTTGATCAACAATTGAATTGCTGCTAGTAGAAATGTAAAAAAATATACATCAATAATTAATTTCTAATATAATGATTGGGATTCTTACTATGAAGTTATTATGAACTGAACTCCAACACTAAAAACTGGACTGACACTGTTTCAATTTACTATAACCTTCCATGTGAAGCTGCTTTGGCACAATCTACATTGTAAAAGTGCTATACAAATAAAGGTGAATTGAATTGAATTGAATTGAAGTTATTTATATACATTTATATACAACAAGATTTAACATTTCAGCTATTGACAACTAAATTATTGATATCAATAACTCCTATAACTTACAATAATATACCACAACATATATATATACCAATAACTTTACTAGTAACAATTATTTTATTGATATGGAAAATACTTTTATCTGAGGAGGATTGCATTTCTGATGTGGAAATTGAGTTTTAATAAACTAATTCTTAATATTATCAATTTAAATAACAGTCTATGGAGAAGTTAAACTAGTAAAACAAATAAATAAATCTTGATATCAACAATTATCTTTTTCTTTGTTAATAATTATGCTAATTTAAAACCTGATATCAATAATTACTATTTCTACTTTAACTAGTGATACCAAGAATTCATGTCCTGTGAATGAATAATGGTGCAAATGGCTTGCCATAGTGTGTTCAGACAGGGGTGGGAGGCTGTTAGGTAATAAAACATCAGGAGGAGTCAGATCAGACGAGCGCTTTATAAAGCACAGTCTCCGTCACAGACACAGAGCTGCAGTTTTATCAGCCAGAGAACAGCAGGACTATATTTCCAAAGATTTTAATAACGCACAATAGCGGAGATGACTACACTGTTCAGATACCCCGTGTTTCCGGTCCTTCCAGGTGAGATTTGGGGGGTCAAATGCTTGCAAGTTGAATAATGTGGATTTACACTTTTGGGGATTTCAGTACAGCTTTAGGATAAATGTGTCAAAGAGTATATGTTTGTATGGGAAATATAAGAGACTACTTACATTTGATTTTAATTAGTAAAATCTGTATGCATATAAATAATAATAATAATAATAATAATAATAATGATAATAATAATAATAAAGAGTAATAATAATAATTGAAATAATAATACTGTATTAAATAATAATAATAATATTTGTTCATTATTATTGTTGTTGTTGTTGTTATTATCATTATTATTATCATTATTACTACTTTTTTTATTGTTTTCATTATTGCTTCACTCTTTTGATATACATTTCATGTTATATCTCAATCAATGGAAGTTAGGAACTATTATTATTATTGTTGTTGTTGTTGTTGTTGTTGTTGTTGTTAATAATAATAATAATAATAATAATAATATACAGTTATTCTTATTCTTTTTATTGTTGTTACTAATACAATAAAAATATGAAGAAAAAATAATTTTGTATTAATAATAAGAATAATTGTATATTGTATATTATAATAAGAATAATATATATATATATTTTTTAGATTTTATTTAAATATTTAAAATGATAAAAATGAGCGTGTAAAAACCTAATTGTAAACTGAACTATACATGTGCTTAATGTGTTCCGGTTATTACTTGTAATTTCACATTAGGTTTTTATTGAGCATTGTTAATCATGTTTATGTAGTTTATCAGTTCAAACTGTTGGTTGTTCCAGTCTTTTCCTTGATATGGAGCTGTATGTTGAATGATACGCACTTGTTTGATAGTGTAAAAATAGCATCCGGCTGTAAACAAATAACCATATGAGATAACAGTCACATGAGTCCATCATTCATCATCTCCTTATTGATATCAGATTACATGATAAGACTATGGCACAACTTTATTTATTTTCTGACATCACAGTTTCAGCAAAACCAGACCTATGGATTTCCCCCATATAATGTTACTGTTAATTCAATGTGTATTTGGTTTAAAAAATAATAATAATAACTTCAATATCTCTTTTTCTGTAAAGCCTTTCCTGTTCATTTGATCAATGTTATTTAATATTCAAATATTATATAACGATCAATATTTTGTTTTGTTTTTGTTTTGTTTTGTTGACCACTTGGTTTGAGAACAGTTTCATTTTGTTTCATTGTTTTTGTTGTTGTTGTTGTTTATTTTTTATTTTATTTTATTTTTTACTACATGGTTTGGTATAACTTTAGTGTTTCGGTTTGATTTGTTTTGTTA
>CAIGQQ010033467.1:1167492-1232562 GCA_903798035.1 Danio albolineatus
TATATATATATTTATATATATATATATATATATATATATATATATTGCATCATCAAAAATGATTTAGGTCATGTCCATGTGTTGCGATGCGACAAGTGGATATTTTGATTCTTGTGACGGGCCTAATTGCTTTATATCTATATATTGAAAGTTTATTTATTTTAAGCATCGGACATGTATGGTCAGTTCATAAATATATTTGCCACAAGGTCTTTCTTGGACACATATATTTGTGTGATTATGCATAGAATGGTCAAAATACAATGTAATTTTAGGTCATATTGCATTCTGAAAAATGATTATTACATTACTATTTTAAAATCTATATACAATATTTAATAAAAAATAATTAATAAACAGCTTTGCATGAATTGGCAGTTTTTGTATTTAATGAATGAACAATTAATTTATTATTAAGTAATTAATGAAATGTACAATATTTTACACGAAACCACCTTTTGATTTATTATTATTTTTATTTTTTTTTATATTTCCCAAATTATGTTTAACAGAGGAAGGACATTTTCACAGTATGTCTGATAATATTTTTTCTTCTGGAGAAAGTCTGATTTGTTTAATTTCGGCTTGAAGAAAAGCAGTTTTTAATTTTTAAAAACCATTTTAAGGTCAAAACCATAATTTTACAAAAGCTTGCCTAATTGCCCTAACCGGCATAGTTAACCTAATTAACCTAGTTAAGCCTTTAAAAGTCACTTTAAGCTGTATAGAAGTAGAAGTGTCTTGAAAAATATCTAGTAAAATAATATTTACTGTCATCATGGCAAAGATAAAATAAATCAGTGATTAGAAATGAGTTATTAAAACTATTATGTTTAGAAATGTGTTGAAAAAATCTTCTCTCTGTTAAACAGAAATTATATATATGTGTGTGTGTGTGTGTGTGTGTGTGTGTGTAGTTTATAGAATTATTTCATTAATAGCTTTATTATATTTGTTAACCAGTCATGTAAAATATTTACAAGTTAATTAAAAAATATTATTGTTAATTAAAGAAAATGTTGTAATTATTTTTAATGATTAATCTTATTACATTTTAAACTCATATTGTCCTACCAAGACATAGGAAATTGAACTCTTCAGCTAATTCTGGGGCAGTCAAGGATTGTCTTTTATCCCTGTTAAATACAATTTTAGCCTGAACCCACTGCACAAGCCTGGAAATTATAAATATTATTTTTTTGTATGTTGAACACTTTTGTAATTTTCTCAAGTTAGATTCAAGCCTGATAAAGCAAATTAAGAGTGGGCTTGTTTTGGGAAAAGGAGGGTTTTATCATCTAAATGGGATTAGTTCCAGATGTGGATGCAGAGAGCTGTGGCGTTACATAAGGAGGATTACAGCATCCTTTAGCCTTTCCTTCTGTGACATCCACCTCCGTGTGCCTTACAAAATCACAGACACACACACACAAACACGCACACAGAGTGATGGAGACACTGAGTGATGCAGCTCTGCCTATATATAGACTGTTGCATCATAAATTAGATAATGCATCCAGTTAGAGGGGCCATGGTGGGCTTTTATGTAATAGGGTTTTCTCTTTGCTTTCTGTTTCTTTCTCTTCATCTTCTTCTGTTGTTCCGCCAGCTGTGGGTGGTGGTGTGTAAGCACAGATAGATGCTGTAAGGACACGAAGTGACTGTTTCTAGCACTTTGCAAAGGACCAGCGTGTTCCCGCAGATGCTGCTGTTATGTAATCCGTGACGACACACGCTGGCATTGCTGAAGATGTTTGTACCTTTTGAGATTTTAAGAACAGAAGTGTTTCGATCTTTCCGTTGCTACTGTTACTGTATGTACAGCGATGCAGAAAGATTAGAGGCTGAGATTTTTGAGAAGTAATTTTTTGTTGACCATATTTTTGACTGCATTGACAATGATTTCAATATAATTCTTTTAATTATTAAAATATAATTTGAATTAAAGTCATACAAGTGTAAAGGTCCTGTAATACCCTCCAGGGGCACTCATGTTTTTCCAATGAGTATTTTTTAATCCGTTAATTTAATAAAAACACATTTTTGTAATGTCAGAAAAAAAACATTTTGACAAGTGTTTATCAATTTATCGCCTAATCAGTTTGTTTGGATTTGATTTAGATTTTTTACATTTTTAAAGATCATTTTCTCAAAATTAGTATTTTCTCTCGCTCTGATCCATAAATTTCCATTTTTGGCTGCTTTTTAAAATACAAAAAACTACATCCATATCTGTGTTCTGAAGGTTATTACAGAGGAATGTGTTAATAGATCATTTGTCTAATTATATACAACATTTTAATCTAAAAAACGGTGTAAAGAAAGAGCTAAAAAAATTATGAAAATATAAAAAATGATCCAAAAATGCACATTTAATGAATAAATTCCTCATTTAAATACTTAAATATGACATTTAAATAACAATTACTATTTAAATTTCATTAATTTAGTGTTATTCATTAATTTTCCTTCGGCTTAGTCCCTTATTTATCAGGGATCGCCACTGTGGAATGAACCACCAACTATTCTAGCATATGTTTTATGCAGCGATGCCCTTCCAGGCATAACCCGGTACTGAGAAACACCCATACACTCGCAGATTCACTCATACACTACAGGTCAGTTTAGTTCATCCAACTAACTTAGCACATGTCCTTTAGACTGTGGCGGAAACCGGAGCACCCGGAGGAAACCCACGTGAACACGGGAAGAACATGCAAATTCACAGAAACACCAACTGACCTAGCTGGGACTCGAACCAGCGAATTTCTTTCTGTGAGGTGTCAGAGCTAACTACTGAGCCACTGTGCAGCCTTAATTTAGTGTAAACTATTAGTTAATTTACTTGCAATGTCTTGCCTTCAGTCTTTACTTAAAGGAATAAGTTTATGCCACTCATGCCATTGCCAATTTTTAATAACTTTCATTTTTTTCTAAATATAAATCTAAGAAACATTGGACCTATAGAGCTGTACAGTTCTGGATAATCTAAGTCTGCATTAATAATTATTTTTTTTTATTGACTAAATAACACAAGTACTGCCACTTTCATTTGAAGCATCAAGTATCTTTCAACAGGTGATTTTGAACAATAGACGCCAGTGTTTATATGCAAACTATAAACCGTAATCCCTGCACTTACTGTTATAATTTGAATGTTTGTAACATAAATGATAACGTCTCATGAGGACCGTTCTCGAACACAGATTTGAATTTACCGGAGTGATTGTGCAAAAGAATAATAACCATATGCAAATAAGATGGCGTGGGTGTTGGAATCAAGTCACGGTCTTTTGAAGACTATTCATGCTCGAATTGAACTACACTGACTTTCAGTATATGGGCAAAGCAATGGGAGGTGTCATGTGGGTGAGCAAAATATCACTGTCTAGTTATAACCAGTTATGACTATTATTATTAGCACACCATATAACTTGTTTACTCTCAGATTCAACAATTGTTCCTGTTATAACTGAACAGCAAATAGAAAACAACCGTAAAACCACACCTATGGACAAAAAGCACCTCCTTATCTTAAAACAGGCTCAAATGAAGACTGTTTACTTTTGGTTTATTATCATCAAACACTACATATTAACCACAATTAAGACACCCAGTAAAAGAATCATTAAGTTTGTCATTAAGTTATACTTTAAATACATTTTATAAAGCATATTTAAAACTAGAAATGGTTTTATTTAATTTTATTTGACATAATCAAGATTCTACGTAAGGACAACAATGCAGCTTTGAAATTTCAAAGTATAATCTTATATATTATGAAATATAATCTTATAACTTTACCAATATTATGCAAAATAAAGGTTTTACATTTGTCAGCAAGATGTTATTTTAAATAGTTTTAAAAATAACATTAGAATGTAATATAACATTTTGTATAATTAATTTTAAATATGTATTTTAAGATCAAGTAAAAACGATTAGTTGACTTTACTCAAAATAAGTGGGTAAAAACATTGTCTTAATATTATTAAGTAAATGAACTGTGTATATTTCATTCATTCATTCATTCATTCATTTTCTTTTCGGCTTAGTCCCTTTATTAATCCGGGGTCGCCACAGCGGAATGAACCGCCAACTTATCCAGCATTTGTTTTACGCAGCGGATGCCCTTCCAGCCACAACCCATCTCTGGGAAAACTGTGTATATTTATTAAATATATATAAATTAAGCTACAAATTACAATGTATTTACTCCCTTTTTTCAAGTGATATCAGTTTTAAGACTATGAATTTACTCAAATTTTTAAGTAATGCTTTTAATGCATGTGTGCTATTTAAATTTTTACATAAATATGTTATACGCTAATTAAAAAGAGAAATTATTTCAGTCAAATTTAGACATTTTATTTTTGCAAAGGTTACATAAACATTCAAAGTAGGACACTTTATGTGCACTTTCTGTTAAATACAATCACTTTCGCTCATTCGGACCGAAAAAAGGCTAATCTTTGACCCACGTAATGACAAAAACCCTTTAGTGGATGTCTCGTGATGGAAACACCCTTATATTAGTTTCCTCTTGGCAACATAATGAATTTAATCATTTATCAGAAACATCCCCAGCATCATAAACCAATGTTTTGTTTTCTCTTATCGTGTTTGTGCATGTAGTTGATCAATAATTGAAGTTATAAAGTTACCTGGCCATCAGACACACATTCCAGCCATGTGAATAACGTCTGCTCTTGCACTTGTTTCTCAGGAAAGAATGAATAGTTGGAGGAGAAAGTGAAAAGCCGTTCAGAAAGTAAATCAGTGACATGACAGAAATGTTTTCTACTCTCACCTGGTGGAGATTATCGTAATTCCAGGTTTTAGGAGCTGTACAGTTATATAACCAATGTCCAAAAAGCCAACACATTTTGTCTTATTTTCTCAGCTCTGATATTCCCATCTGCTCCGCTCATTTCTTACTCATGCTAGTCTAGACACGTCTACAAAGTTTTGGAAAGCATAGACAAGGCAGTCAACATGGCTGAGAGCTGGATTATGTTGAAATACTGAAGGATGAAGACCGATTTTGTGCTATTATTATTCTATTAATAATTTAAATTGATTTATTTTTATAGTATCAGTTCTTGATTTAATATTATATATTATTATTATGTTATATATTTAGATAGAATTGTATCTTTATTAATAATAGGTATCAAGGCATTTGTGCTGCCCATTTCATTACAAACCACAGGAGAGGGCAAATTCTTCAGCAGGAGAGCGCTCCTTCTCATACTTCAGCCTCCACATCAAAGTTCCTCAAAGCAAAGAAGTTCAAGCTGCTTCAGGGTTGGCCAGCCCAGTCACCAGACATGAACATTATTGAGCATGTCTGGGGTAAAGTTAAGGAGAAGGCATTGAAGATGAATCTAAAAAATCTTGATGAACTTTCTTGACTTTATTAATTAGTTATTAGAATCATTGCAGAGATGGATGCAGTCCTCCAAGCTTATCATAAGTCATAAACAATATTAATTGTTTTTCCACTGCACCATAACTTTATATTCTATACTGGATATTATTTCTGTTAAGTGAGAATTTTGTCTAAGCAAAGTCAGGCCTTAAAAATCAAGGCATCATCATATCTCTAAAAAATGCTGGGTTGCTGTAACCCAATGTTGTAAAGTGTGATCAATCCTAATGTTGAGTTAATATTTTTGAAATAAATTAAAATGACACTTTTTAACCCAACAGTTAGGTTTGTCTGTATTTGACCCAACATTGATTTTAAAAAAACAACCGAGCATTTTTTGTACACTCAAAGAAATATTGTGTTGTTGTAACCCAATGTTGGATCAAATATGGACAAACCCAACATTGGGTTAATTTCTTTTAATTTAATTAAATGACGCTTTTTAGGTCAGTTTTTTTGTGTTTATCCAAATTTGACCCAGCATTTGTTAAAACATCTCAGCATTTTTTAGAGTGTAATAATAAATAGACTAGTTAATACATTATTATTTATATTATTATTATTATTATTTATTTTTTTTATTTATATGTTTAGGAGGTTTTTAGTACTTCAGTTTTTACATTTATTTCAGTTAGTTGTCATGACAACACTTGATATTTTTAAATCTAATATTTATAATTCATATATTTTTATTGTTGTGATGAATGAATGGACTATATATCGCATTATCATTGGCCAATTATTTGGCTCTTATTCCAAAACAACTTTGTGTTTCTGTGAAACTGATAACGTTTGAGTTCACCAGAAGTGTTTGATGATCAGCCGGTTTCAGCTTGATTAATATGCCGAAACATGAGATTGAGAATTATGCAATAAGGACGTCACAGTAAAGTTCTGTAATTGATGTTGTTAATCTCCATACGCTCTAAATGTACAGCAGCCTCTGGTCATTATGAACCAAATCCAATCCCTAAAAGTCAACCCGCCAACCATCCGTATTGGATTACACTATGTGGGGCAATCAGGAATTTCACAGAAACATGTTCACAGTCACATTATGTAAGTCTATGGATTATTATCTCTAAACTGTGCTGGAGTCATTTAATCTTTTACTCTCTCATAGAGTCAAGCCTCTGATCGAAACTGTGAAATGGATGATGTTATGCTTTTAAATCCAAGCATCCTAAATTTTAGACTCCAAAGTGCCTTTTTTAATTTTATTTAGTTTAGTTAAAAGATGTGTGTTTTTGCTTTTCTTAGTGATTAAAAATACAATCTATCTAAATAATAATTGTTTAAATGTAAGAAAATTCATTCATTCATTCATTTTCTTGTCGGCTTAGTCCCTTTATTAATCTGGGGTCGCCACAGCAGAATCAACCGCCAACTTATCCAGCATATTTTTACGCAGCGGATGCCCTTCCAGCCGCAACCCATCCCTGGGAAACATCCACACACACACATACACACTCATACACGCCTACCCAATTCACCTATGCCACATGTCTTTGGACTTGTGGGGGAAACCGGAGCACCCGGAGGAAACCCACGCAACCACGGGGAGAACATGCAAACTCCACACAGAAATGCCAACTGACCCAGCTGGGGCTCGAACCAGCGACCTTCTTGCTGTGAGGCGAACGTGCTAACCACTAGGCCACCGTGGTGCCCTGTAAGAAAATTCATATATCATATATTCAACTATATGTGACTGATGCTGGAAAAATTAGTCATGATGAGCACATTTAAAAAAAATTGTTCTATTTATTTTCACATGTTCAAATAAATAAATAAATAAATAAAAAATTTTAAGTCAAGTTTGAGAAAAATCCAACTTTCTAAAGGTTAAAAAAATCACCTAGTAAATATGTAGAAAGCTAGATCAAGATTTATTGCATGTCTATTTAAAAATATATACAGAACTTGATCAATAATGACTAATAATAAGTATTTGGAAGAATTAGTCAATGTCTTATTCATAAACACAATAGAAACACTATTGGATTATTCAGCATTTATGATTGAATCACTTGAATGAACAGTTCATCTATAAATATATTATAAAACTAATTTGTTGTCACCCTGTTGTGTCCTTCTCACAGGGGTCTCGCGCCGCAGAATAAACCAGAGCTTCAGAAGGTGATGGAGAAGAGGAAGAGAGACCAGGTGCTGAAGGCTCAGAAAGAGGAGCAGGAGGCTCACAAGAAAAGATCAGACCTGGAGATCGAGCTCATGAAGAGACGAGAGACACTTGAACAGGTGTGTGTGTGTGTGTGTGTGTGTGTCTCCTCACATACAATACAAGTACAGAGCTCAGCATACTGTATATTAGTACACCCCTCACAAATCCATTTTTTAAATTAATATTTATTAGGATTATATACAATATTTTATTTTATACATTAGTCATTACTGAAGCCAAATCTGAAGCATTTGGTGACTGAAATATTTAATTCTTTTTTAATAAATATATCTGTTTAATAAAACTTTTGTTCAACATCAAAATATGTGACCTATATTCACTGAGAAATGGATAAAAATGTTCATTTTCCAAACGGAGTGTACTCCTATATGTTGAACACTATATACACTACTGGTCAGAGTTCAGGATCAGGCAGGATCTCTATTCCTCTTCTATCATGATCAGTTATTATTGGTAATCAATATTTAATAATGATTCTCATAACTATCAATGGTAATAAAACATTGTTTTTCCTGCTTCATAATTTTGTAGAAGCTGTGATAACTTTTTAGGATTCTTTAATTAAAAGAAAATTCAAAATGACAGCATTTGTTTGAAATAGTGTATAGTATTATAGTAAAACACTGTGATAATGTACTGTATACATAGTAATATATTGTGAATTTGTTTTTTCAAATATTTCCCAAGTATTATTTAATAGCGCTAAAGAGATTTTTTTAAGCACATATTTAAACAAAATAGTATATATATATAGATACTATATATACTAAATATATATATATAATGTATAGTCATTGAACAACAGTGGTTTGTTCTGTAACAAATTAAAAAAATAAAGGAAAAAAATATTCTTTTGTTTTCTTTTCAGCTTAGTCCCTTTATTAATCAGGGGTCGCCATAGCAGAAAAAAACGCCATCTTATCCAGAATATGTTATTATGCAGTGGAAACCCTTCCAGCTGCAACCCAGCACTGGGAAACACCCTCACACTCTTGCTTTCACAAACATACACTATGGCCAATTTAACTTATTCAATTTAACTATACCCCATGTCTTGAACTTGTAGGAGAAACCAGAGCACCCAGAGGAAGCCCACGCGAACACGGGGAGAACATGCAAACTCCACACAGAAATGCCAAGTGACCCAGTCGAGGCTTGAACCAGCCCACTGGTACCCACTGCGCCACCGTGCCGGCCCCAATTCTGAAAAATTTTAATAATAAAAAATATATTTAAGATGTAATTAATTATTTAATAGTATTGACCTTAAAAAGTTTTTTTTTTAAACTATCATTAAAAACATAACAGCTATTTCAGCCAAGCTAAAACTAAACAGCACTCAGAAAATATTTGAAAAGTAATCTCAGTTTCACAGGAGGGCTAATAATTTTGCCATCAAATTTATTTATAAATAAATCGATGTGTCCTTGATGAATAAAAGTAAATACGTTTTGTGTTTGTAGTACAACATATGTTTGTAGTACTGTATCGCATCCCAATTTCAACCACAATATGAAGCAGCCCAACATTTTCAATACTGATTATAATAATAAGAAATGTTTCTTGAACAGCAGATGATCATTTCTGAAGGATCATGTGATACTGAAGCCTGGAGTAATGATGCTAAACACGTCACAGGGATATATGACATTTTAAACCACATTCAATAAGGAAAGATAAAATAAAAACATACTATTTCACAATGGCTCAGTGGGGAGCACTGTCACTTCCCTACAAGAAGCTCGCTAGTTTGAGCCTCGGCTGGGTCAGTTGGCATTTCTGTGTGGAGATTGCATGTTCTTCCCGTGTTGGCGTGGGTTTCCTCCCCGGAGACATGTGCTATTGGTGAATTAAGTTAAATTGGGCGTAGTCTATGAGTGTGAATGCAAGAATGTATGGATGTTTCCCAGTGATGGGTTGCAGCTGGAAGGGCATCCGCTGTGTAAAACATATGCTGGATAAGTTCATTCCGCTGTGGCGACTCCTGATAAATGAAGGGACTAAGCCGAAAAGAAAATGGATGAATGAATGACTGAATGAATGACAATTCTAAAGTTTGACTCTATTCTTGATCAAATGAACGCAGCCTTAGTGAGCAGAAATAGGCTTCGCTTCTTTTAAACACAAATGTTCTAGCGATAGTGTGTATAATGTGAATACAGTAAACAAAAATGCCTGACAGAAACCATGTTCTTTTCCTTCAGCTGGAACTGGATCAGCATAAGGACGACGAGGAGCAAGAAAACACCCCAGAGTTCGTCAAAATGAAAAGCAACCTGAGAAGAACCAAACAAGAAGCGGACGGGCAGGAACGCACCACCTAGAAACCCGCTTTCATGGCACATTCATTGACATGGCAGCCGGACTGTGGTTTGTGGGGATTTCCTGGTGTTTCTCCCAAATGTGTCCCTGTGAAACAAGTGACTGTAGACGAACGGTTCCTGTTGCCTGCTTGCAGACACAACCAGTATTCACGCGGCCTCTTTTCCTGAACAACCATCACAAATGAAGAGGATTGACCAATTAACACACACACACACACACAAAACTCTTGCACATGGACGCAGCCTCTTTGCCACCGGCTTTAAAGAACATGCATGGCGGAACAAACAGAGACCACATGATTACATTGTTGGGTATTTTTTATTCTATTTTTGGAGGGGGGGGCACATATTATTTTTACAATTTTATTTTCAAGAAAAAGCGGGACACTGGATGAACTCTTTTAAGCCAAAACAATCCTCTTTTATTTATGTTCAGTCTAGGTG
Source organism: Danio albolineatus (assembly GCA_903798035.1). NCBI lineage: Eukaryota > Metazoa > Chordata > Actinopteri > Cypriniformes > Danionidae > Danio > Danio albolineatus. The sequence continues at coordinate 1,177,895 of CAIGQQ010033467.1, forward strand.
TTTTGTTGGAAAGGGTGACATTTTGTTTTTCCTCTTGGCTGATGAGTAAAATGAAAAGAAAAGGAAGCTAAATATAAAGTTGCAAAGGTGTGACGCATCGTGCTTGCTTTTTATGAATTGTAATATTTGTGCGCTCCCTCTTGCTCGGTTTCACTAAGCAATACTAGTTCTAGTTTTGTGAGTTTTTCTTTGCAAATGTTTTTGTTATATCTTTTTTTTAATGAATATGTTACTAATAAGTAAAACACTTCAGTTCAACGTGACCTGAAATGCGAATGCATCGCTTTTCTTTCACTTGAATGAGGGAAGAGAACATGAAATGTTTATTAATGAAGAGAGACACGTGGTTTTGTGTAGATTTGAGCCAATAAATAACCACTCCTTGTGTTCCCTTAAACTTCTTTTAATAAATATTATTATTTTATCATGTTGAATTAGTTGCTAAGCTGGTCTTTATGAATTGCTGTGTGAGCAAGAAATGCTAGGGGTTGTTTAAAGAAAGATATTTCCTTTATCCCTCTGGTGGTGTTTGGCCGTTTTTAGAGTAAAGGTATGTTGAAAATGTACTGTATGTATGTATGTCATGTACTGTCTGAATATGTGTGTGTGCGTGGTTGGTTCAGCCAGCCCTGCCATAAAATGCACCCCCTTCTTAGACTTTCATTAGAAAAGTCTACATTTAAAAAAAAATCAAAGTCCTTAATTGATTAAATGAGCAATATCACATGAATAGCAGTGCGCTATGTTTGTATCTTGGCACTGGTGTGCATTGGCTCGAGGCTGCAGACCGAGTTCCTTAGTGTCCCGTCAGTGATTATATACAGCCATATTGCACCGCTACTCATATGATATCGCGTTCATTCAACGGTTTGATGGCATATTTGAGAATGTTAAAAAGAAAATCAAACACGGAGAGTCTAAAAACCCTTTTGTCAGAGGAACTACTTTCTTCCCCATTCCTTCACATCTGCAGCTGATGTCAGAACAGCAGAAACCATTGCCACTTCACAAACGTCACTTTGGAGCTAGTATTTGAATGATTCTCTAGAGTAATGGTTAAAGTGATGACAAAACAGGTGATTTTGCTGACTTAACATTATAAAGCTTAACGGCATGGAATGTCATCAGTCTACAGAGATATCTCCTAGTAATACTCTGGTGCAAACGGGAGATCACAATAATTATCGCCGAAAAAGCCAAAGCAAAGCAAACGCTACCAGATTGCTGTCATGTTTGCGATATGGAAAAAGGCTAAACACATGCAGGCATTTCTTCTTTCTTTCTGTTTACTGAAATAGTCTGCAGGAATGAAAACAGGAGATGCATTAGAAACAAACAGATGACCAACCAAAAAGTGACTCGGGGTTATACAAAGAGTGGCCAACACAAAAGACACACATTCCTGATATCTGAATCCCATTTCACACTCAACACACTACAATTACTATGGTATAAATACAGCACTGCAACATACAAAAGAGAGAGATCGACGTAGAATGTCACTTACCTATTTAATAATGATTTGATCAGCTGTAGTTAGAAATAACGCTGTTTTTCCTCCTCTAGCTTATTATGCGGTCTCTGTCTCTATCTTGTGGATGGACAACGTCAACTGTCTTGCTTTGCTCAATGACGCGCTGTCTCTCTGAAATAATAAATATTTAAAATAGGCACTATCCTTATAAATAAACTGCATAGTTGCAATCTAAACAACTACATTCTCGACTAAAAAAAGCCTTTAATGGACATTGTTGTCCAACAGCAGGAATATTTGTCAAACTGTAGAGTGTCCTCCGCTTGTTGCTGTAGGTGGGTGGAGTAATACACAAGGGTGAAGAGGCTGGTCGAGTGCTGTAACTTGCAGAATATCGCACAGCTATCAGCCCTGCATTTTAAAACGCACTAGGTTAACAAATAAATGTAAAATAAAAATACTGACTGTGAGGTAGACCAGAGGTTCCCAAACTTTTCAGCCTGCGACTCCCAAATAACAGTGACTCGTGACCCCCAATATCCTCAGAGGTGGTTATAAATATAAAAAACTTGCATGCAATTGCACAAACACCAATAGACCTAAATCTACTCTTCATTTAATTTTGCAGAATATCACTCTAAGACTTTCCTCCATATTCAGTCATGGCCTTTATGTTTAATGTATGCGAGTGTCGTAAAGGTGTTAGAAAGTTTAACCTGGTGCCATAAAATCCATCTGCTGCATCTGACTTTATTATAACGTAATCACCCCGGGGGTCCTTTTTTATGTAACTATTAAATTTTTATACTCTATAGCAGAGATACCCAAAGTAGGGCCCGCGGGCCAAGGTTGGCCCATGGTAACTTTTGATTTGGCCCGGCATCCCATCTGAGAAGAGATTTAGAATGAATGCCTTCAACAGAGATTGTCATTTCTAATTGAACGTAGCCTTTTGTTTGTTTGTTTGTTTAATTTTGAGCTACAAACATAAACTGAAATGAAATGTTTCGCTTAAATGTTGTGCATAAATTATTTTTTAAAAAGGTAAATACTGTTACAGGAACACAGAGGACAATACAGAAGACATCAACGAGGAAATCAAGGCAAAGGCTGGTGCAGCTCCTGTATTCAGCATTGAATACCATTGTGTTACAAATGTGTTTATTTATGGTTTCATTGTAAGCAATAATAATAAACAATAATAAATAACAAAATCATAATAAATTTGGAAATTACTATAGCAGCTTAAGCGTAATAGTTGGTATATTAATCTTCGGCCCACCCCCCTCAATAAAGTTTGGTTTTTGACCCTTCATAAGAAAAAGTTTGGGCACCTCTGCTCTTAAGGTTATGGGTGAAATATGGTCATTCTAATGGTTTAATAAAATGAATTAGATTTCTGGAAATCACCAAGCAGGCGGTTCATTCTGCTGTGGTGATCCCTGATTAATGCCTGACTAAGCCGAAAAGAAAATGAATGAATGAATGAATGAAATCAACAAGCGACCACCCCCTCATAGCCTTGCGACCCCCACTTTGGGAACTACTGGTGTAGTCTGATGTAATGAAACAGTTTGTAAGATTAGGCTTTTTGGTGGGTTTTAAACAAACGGAAAACAGAAAATTGTTGTTGTTTTCAACTAAACCACACATTAAACGATTCCCTTCTCTTAATCTCATCAGTATTGTATTTAATGTCAAAGTATTTCTTTATTAAAATGTATATCTTCTGTAAGGGAAGGGTTTCATTCATCAAACTCACCTCAGTCACTCTCATTAGTTGTCTTAACTCTATTATTATTAGTTTTTAAATCAATTTAAGTTAATAGTCACATTTCAGAGGGGGCCCACAAGAAAAAGGGGAAGTTTTAGCAGATAACTGGAGGGGCTGGCCGAAGTTGTTTGTTTTGTTCTGTGCCGCATCTTCTCAGTAAAAGAGTTCCGAACACCTCTGCCTCTTGTCATTAAATTAAACATTTGTTGCATATCATTCAATTTCAATGTAAGTTGATGGAAAATGCTTGAAATGTGCCCACAATTCAGGCATTGTGCAGAGAAGCGAACCCCTGCCGTAAAATACATCAACATGCCCCTCCCGTCTCTTCTCTCTTAAAGCAGCCTCACTTATTTAAACTTATATATAGTCAATACACTACAGTTGTTAAACGTTTTAAACCACAAACAGAGTTGATATTTTCCACCATTTTGTGCTTTAGCTGAAGATGCTAACCTCAAACCAGATACCACATGGCAAGTCTAAAACAGCATTTTGTATATTTATATCATGTTATTTTAAAAGATTTACTGAAGTATCACAATAACAGAGTTGATAAATAATTATTAATACCACCATTAGTGTATCCTCAACAGATATTAATGAGAAGAATACAGTTAATGACATGCCTCAATGCCTTCCAAAGCTTCTAGCAACAGGAAGTGACATCACTTGGAGCAGCTCACATGCTTTTTCTTTCAGCGCTTTACAGATTGCTATGCCTTTTGAGTTGACTAGATATATGGATAGAGTGAGTGGCACGGTGGCTCAGTGGTTAGCACTGTCACCTCACAGCTAGAAGGTCGCTGGTTCGAGCCCCTGGCGGGCCAGTTGGTATTTCTGTGTGAAAATCGGGGTGTTCTCCAGGTGCCCCATGCCCTGACCCACCCACCCCCTGCCACAAAAAACATGCGCTATAGGTGAATTGAATAATTGAACAATTACGTGTGTGTGAATGGGTGTTTCCCAATACTGGTTTACAACATCCGCTGTGTAAAACATATGTTGGAATATTTGGTGGGTCTTTCTGCTGTGGCGACCTCTGAAATAGAGACTAAGCTGAATGATTGAATGAATTATATTACTGAATTTACCATACAGAAAATTTATTTTATCCAATTATTTCTACAAGTAAATAAAAAAATTATGAAGATTAGTTAGATCTAATAATAATTAGATTTAATTATTTAATAATAATAACTGAAGCTGAATGTATTATGAATGAGGCATTGTCATTTTTTTATTATTGTTATTATTATTATTATTATTATTATTATTATTATTATTATTATTATTATTATTATTATTATGGTGTCCAGTCAGTTTTGACAGCAACCAGAACAGGTTTGAGTAATCAATGTCTGAAATGAATGTACACGAGTAAACGGAGTGGAATAACACTCTTGTCTTGACCAGTCTTGAAGTCCTGCAACTTTTAAGAGGAACGGTAGGTGTAATTGAGTCATCCGGCATTTTCCTTACAAGGTCTTCCCTTCCCACAGCAAAAAATTAAAACGTCCATATAAAAGTCTAATTTTGAGGGTAAAAATGATACAGAAAACATTTGTAATCTTTTTATCCTTCGTCGCAAACTACAGATTGAGGCTGACCTTGTGGTTACTTAGAATGCCAAAAGCAAAATAAGCAATAGAAATGAAATTAGAGCAGATCTTATCCAGAGGTTCTTATGTAACTGTGCTGTGTTGAACATCTGGTAGCAGAAGTAGGTCTGTGAACTGTGTCACTGAATTAAGCCCTTTAGAAAGATGTACTTATCACAGCTGAAATAACAATTTGTTTCATATCAGCACTTTATCTTGATGGATGGTTTTTCTGAATATTACACCATTTCTTACCGAGACTTTTCTACAGTCAGTGATATTATGAAATATTAAACTGGCAACAAATCTTCAAAAACTCTCTCTTTACTTTTTTGCACACTTCTTTAGATAAATGTTGCTATTTATAAACGATAATATTGATATTGGAAATTAATTAATGATTTTTCTAACGTTATCTTTAGAAAATTTCCTTAAGGTTTTTTTTGTGCACAGATTCCACTGGCCATGAAAATGTGTCAATGCAATGAAATTGAAATGATTATGATAAAGGGGAAAACGATTTATGCATCTAAATAACATGTGCTATGCCTTGGTTTAGGCATGTTATAACTATTGTACTGGGTTAAACTATGTTTGGTGGAGCAAAAAAAGTGACTTTGAGAGACACGTCTGAAGTTTTATCTTGAATTGGAGATGTTTATTACTATTACTGATTATGATCGCTGTGGTGGGTTGTTTGTGAATGAAAGGGCAGTGCCACCCTCTGGTGCTTGGGGAAAAGGTGATAGGAATAGTTTTCAGGCAGTATTTGGGGCATCGGTCTATGAATTTCGCGAAATGTCCACTGTTCCGCTTGGTGGCTCAAAAACGGGGTCGTCCATTGAGCTATGCTTAATTCGAAGGGCGTTTATTTGTCTTACCAAAGATACACGCATGCTGCTATTATAAACCTTTTCTTTGTAATGCGTATCCAAATTGACATTCGTTAAACAAATCCAAATTAAAAGCACGTTTCTTTGAAATATCACTTATTAAAATGACAAATCGCTGTACTCACAGGTGACTTTGATTGGTCTCTTCTTAAACACGGTGAGAAAAGTAACATGCACTACGTGACAACGCTGTCTACGTTGAGGAGTGAGCAAAACATGAATGTGTAAATAGCAACGTAAGGACGATTAGTTTAATGGGAATACAAATATAACATAACATATTATTCACTCCAAATCTGACCAATTAGTAGCAACTTTCTTCCTATGAAAATTAATTAAATATCTGCTTTCATCTCGCTTGCCATTCTACCAAGGAACCGACGTCTCTCTGATTCTACCAACTTCTATTTCTATAGGTCCTACGCTCGTGCTGTTTTATGTCAAAACCACACCAAACCAATGTTGTCAAAAAAATAATAAACAAATCAAAAAGCAATAAGACAATAAACACGTGCACTCGAATATGAAAAAATAAAATCTCTTCACAAAAGAAACCGAAAGTTATGTTTTCACACCGGCAAAATTCAGGACAGCCCACTCACGCTTCAGACATGGCGACGCAGATGGCGGTAAATTCAGGTATTAATGTATACATTTTGTATCCTAACATATTTCATGTTTTATACGATATAGAACACTGACTAATGTATCGGCACGTTAAACCAATGTATTTCAATACATTTAAAGTACAAGTACTTTGTCAGCTATTCACTTTAACGCTATCTTCACCAGAAAATAGGCAGAAGTGTGTAACTAAATGCGCAACACAAACGTTACATTGTTTACTATTATCTGGGCACTTTTTAAATGAGGTAATATTAAAGTAAAAGTCATTGTAAGACGTGTTCTTTGTGCGGCTATAAGAAAATGAGTTAACGTTATTTGAAACATCAACGTCTCGTGAGTTTGCCTCGTGAGTACGCTCTTTACGTCTGATAAAAATAATACATGGACAACATAGGGCCTGGTTTAAGCCTACACATACTTTAATGTCTATATAAGAGTGACATTCATACTGTTGTTTAGTGGTTTAAATATTTTGCCTTCCATTTTGCATTCTTTGCATATTTGTTTCCTTGTTTTGTACCTTACGACAGTTGTTAATGGTTGTCAGTGAAATGAAAGTTGATATCCAATATTGTATCCAATTCATAATGTTAATGGTTGTCAGTGAAATGAAAGTTGATATCCATGTTTCCTAATGTGTCTTTGTTTACCTGCTGCCATCATACTATAGCTTTTAATTATAAGTCAAAGCTACTGTTAGCGCTGCTCTTGAAATATTAATAACATTTAGTTTTCTGTTTTGTCTCTTAGAAACGCACATTTGACAGCTTAAGGATATTTCTTTCATTTATAGATCATGATAAAGGGAAAAGTGGACTAATTGAATGATTTTTTGTTTGTGAAAATGATAAACACTAGCCTAAAGTATGAAAAACTCTAGTCCAGAGACACTTAATAAACATGAGGGTTGTAGTATTCTGAAACAAAAACCGTAAAACTAAATACCTTTGTTTAAAATAAATCAATGCTTACTTAACTAAACAAAAACTTAAACGCTTTAAATTGAGATATTAACTAATAAAAAATGCAACAAAATTACAAAAATATTCACTTGAAAACAGAAAAATGTAAACTGTTATATAATTACTTAATTATACGTCACACTGACATGAGAAAAAAATGTGAAAATGCAACTTTTTAGTCAGTCTAATATAAAAAAATGCATATAGTTTATAAAGTAGTTGGGATTCTGTTTGCAGGAGCCAGTCTGTGGGGGCCGCTGAAGGAGCTCTGGGAGGCGGTGGAAGGGGCCATATGGAGACGTCAGCCAGAAAGTGTTCATCTTTTAGACCTGCAGTTGAAGAAACACAAACCCTACTTCCTCAACCTCTTCAAAAACCCAGTACGTATATTTGTCACTTAATTTTTCTGCTAACGATATATAGGAAAACATGATAAATGGAGAACACTGTTATCTGTAAACTGAAAAAGCCTCAAATGGATTCCACTCGTTTTGTAATTTGGTTTGGTACTATGTTATTAAGTAAGGTGTACATTTTAAAATCTCTTGGTAGAAGTCATTTACCAGAGTGTCCGCGGGTTTTTTTAAAATGTAAGTTAATCTTAAATTCACTAAATGGTGATGTTGTAGGTATTACACACCTTTAAACAGGTGTTCATTTTCCTTTGTCCATGTAAAGCTACCCAATCGGTGCAACCAACAATCCATCTCAAAAAGCATTCAACAAAAGTTACATTTATTGACCCTTTCCACATTTCCGGGTTTCTTATGGCCCGTTTCCACTGAGTGGTACGGTATGCTTTTTTTTAAGGGCCGTTTCCACAGTCTAAAAGTGTACTGAACTAAACTGTATTGTACCACTTTTTAGCGGAAGTCATCATAGTTAGGAAAACTTAGAGCGCAGTGAATGGGAGAATACAACTAATAATTTTTTTGCAATATAATTTTTATCAAATAATAAAAGAAAAACTCCACGATGATGTTATTAAGACTTTTGGAAAAAGGAAAAAAAAGTGTGAGACTGATGACGGCAGCCAGAGGAGAGAAAACTGTCAAATTTACTGTCCTGTCCCATAGACGCTGCATTAGAAATGTCTCACGAAAGTGGTATTTTGTTTTATGTCATTTAAAGCAAACATAATATAATACATGCATAAATGCATATAAATGTTCATACGTTTTAAAAAAAAAATCTAAAATTAAAAACTTTTAATGATGATGACTGTTAAACGTATCATAGCAGGCTTGTGAAAAGGGTCCATTAACTCTGAGGAGCTCCATATGCTGGATAAGTTAGCGGTTCATTCCGCTGTGGCGACTCCTGATTAATAAAGGGACCAAGCCAAAAAAATTAAATAAAATGAATGAATGAACTGTTTACCAATATGTTTTAATATGGCTGGGTCTGTTGGCATGAGCCCCGGCTGGGTCAGTTGGAATTTCTGTGTGGAGTTTGCATGTTCTCCCCGTGTTGGCGTGGGTTTCAGGTGCTCCAGTTTCCCCCACAGTCCAAAGACATGTGGTATAGGTGAATTGAATAAGCTAAATTGGCCTTAGTGTATAAGTGTGAATACAAGAGTGTATGGGTGTTTCTCAGTGTTGGGTTGCGGCTGGAAGGGCATCCGCTGCATAAAACATATGCTGGATAATTGGCGGTTCATTCCGCTGTGGCAATCCCAGAAGGGACTAAGCTGAAAAGAAAATGAATGAATGAACGGAGCGAGTAAAAACTATTTCCTCTGACCATTTGAAAGAATCCTTAGCGGTTTGCTCAGTGTAGGTCTGACATTTAATTCATAATGGTCTTAAAATCCTTGAATTTGACTTGGTGAAATCTGCAGAAACCCTGGTTACACGCGCAAGCAAAAAAAAAACTTTTAGTGTAGTAATTTTGCTTATTAAAAACTCTTGCAGGAATTTGTAACTTACAATTTATCAGACGAGTTGAAAATCTGTGGACACAATAAATATATTTCATTGAATAAACACGAAACTCAGATGAATTAAACAACAAACACAAATAAAAATGACTAATACACTATTATCAACTGAATGATAAGATACAAATCAAGTGTATTAGATTTATATTGGGCAGTTACTTCACATAGATGAACCCTTATTTTGTGTAGTGAAAATAATATTTTTGTGATTTGTGTATTGTGCTAACACAGTTATGCTGAAAACAAAATGTTGGAAAAATCAGAGCACTTTTGATGATCTGTTGTCATGCAAATACTAAGAGTTTTAAAAATGTAGCAATTTCTTGTAAAAATACTATAATTATTTCTCCAAATCAGCCGAAGAGTGCAGAACAGAGAGAGAAGGTTCGGAAAGCCAGTACAGAAGGCATTGCTATTCAGGGTCAGCAGGGAGCACGGCTACTTCCTGAGCAGCTCATCTCTGAAGCCTTCATCCTCAGTGACCTTTTTGACCTTGGAGAACTAGCCGCCCTCGAGCTGCTGCTGGCAGGTACACACACTCAACATACACCTCAGGACTGCTCTTATGGTGTCAGTGCATTAAAGTGGCTTCTTAAATAATGAGATGTTCATGTGTATTTTTAGGAGAGCACCAACAGCCTCACTTCCCCGGTCTGACACGAGGCCTGGTAGCTGTGCTCCTTTACTGGGATGGCAAACGCTGCGTGGCCAATTCTCTCCGCTCGCTTATCCAGTCCAGACATGGGAAAACTTTCACTCTTGACTTGAGGTTTGTTTTTTTGCTTTTCTCTCATGCTTTTCTCGTACTTTCTTTTTAGGACACATTTTGTCCAAGGGTTGCAGGTTATTAAATGCACTGCAAAACGACCCCTAGATTACAGAAATGTTGGTTCTTCAGGGTTTATACGGTCATGAAAAACCTGGAAAAGTCATAGAATTTTGACATGTCATTTTCCAGGCCTGGAAAAGTATTGGAAAAACAGAAAAACGCACAAAGTTTTGGAAAAGTCATCGAAAATAGATATAAATATCTGTATACTTAAATATAGGTTAGTTGTCTTTACTTCTTTTCTGTCCATGGTCAAACACACATTATTAGTGCTGTGTGAACATTATCTAAATACATTTTTCATAGATATAAAGATTCATTTAAACTAAATAGAATGTTGCATGTTTTATGATATGCTGTAATAACTAGAAACTTGCATCGTTTTTCTTATCATTTACCACGTGTACGTAGACATTACATGAAACATTAGGTCATGAAAATTTACTTGAAAGTCCTGGAAAAGTCATTGAATTCTAGTTGTAAAAATGTGTATGAACCCTGTTCTTTGAATGCCAGTTATTACAGACCCCGTCGAAAGCAATGTATAGTGGCCTACGGTCCACATCTGTCATGTTTGAAGCTGTCTATGTGTTCTTATAAATGATAAAAAACATTCATATTTTATAGTTTTTATTTGAGTTAGCGTAATTTTTGTAAGTCAACCAAAATATCCTGGTTCCATTAAGTTAAAAAACTGTAGGATTTTCCTTTTTGGATTATTGCAAAAGACGAGATCTGTGAGCAGCAAACGCTTGTCATTCATATGTGTTGTGCTTAAGATATAATAAATATATTCTGAAGCATCAATATACTTCTCAGAAGAACAAAGTCATAATGTTAGTTTATTAATCAACTACATGTTGCATGTTCACGTCTTCAGTAGCAGCACTATTAGATGTATTTTTATTCTTAGAATTGTTTTTATTATTATAGAAAAGTGATATTTCTAAAAATGTTATGGCAGTAAATTCAAAACTCTCTCTCACTCAACATCACTATACTTTGGGCAAATGTTCAGTTATTATATCTGTTGTGCAAGATGTAAAATAAGTCTCTAACGCCTCTAGAGTGTGTATGTGAAGTTATGACTCAAAATATCCCACAGATAATTTTTATAACTCTTTGAAACTGACCTTGTTAGGCTTTGATCCTGATTGTACCATTTGTTGACTGTCACTTTAAATTCATATTAGCTCCCAGCCCTCTGGTAAAAAATGGCCAGTGCTACAAATGCCTATGTGTCTGCATAGTGGCAGATTCAAAAATAAGACAAAAAATGTCCTATGCTAATGAGGGAGAGATCATCAGTAATCACCCCTACAGTGACGCGTGCAAAAGGGGGATTATCAATAAAAGTGTTTCTGATGACCGTTTTTATTGTGTCATTATAAAAACCTAATATGAATAAATATTTTCTATTTAGAAGCTGGTTATTTTCACAGACTGTTGCCACACAACTGTGTTTAAACCCCTTATAAAAGTGAGCAAGTTTTTTAATATTGTGTTATGTGATAGATTGATGGTTTGCTAGTGTCTTCAAAACAAAGGTGAGGCTGTAAAACTAACAGATAGCATCTATAGTTGTGTTGAGCAGCTTTCTAACAAAGAACAAGATTTGCAAATGCCTAAAATCTCAGGGTGAAACCTTTTAAGCTTTTAACCATTTGTGATTTGTCTCTTCTTTCCATCCCTGTAGTCCTGAATTGGTGAGTCTCACCACCCGGTTCACAGATGAGCTGATGGCCCAGGGTTTGACCAAGCAAATACTGAACCTGATCTCCGACGTCAGCGTGACCCGTGAGTTTGAGAGGCTGCAGAAAGAGCGCGGTCTTGGCAATGAGAAGCACAGGAAAGAGGTAAAGCTCCTTTTATCAGCTGATGAGAACTACATTAGCTAATGGATAGTTAGATTCACATTTGTTTTTATTGTACAGGTGTCTGACCTCATCAAGGAGTGCCGACAATCTCTAGCAGAGTGTTTGTTTGCGTGGGCATGCCAGTCACCGCTAGGCAAAGATGACACACTGGCCCTTATTGGGTATTTGGAGATGGTGACCGCTGAAGCTGATGGCTCTTTGGATAGTGTCAACCTTGCTTTAGTCATGGCGCTGCTCTATTCCCTGGATGTTAGTTTTCTGGAACAAGGAACAGAAGATAGAGAAGGTATTCATGGTTTCCTTTGTAACCATTACTGTATTTTTAATCTGTGATTATTAAAGGGATAGTTCACACAAAAATTTAATTTCTGCCATTATTTACTTAAACTTTACTAGTTTCAAACCAGTTGAACATAAAGTTTCTTCTGTTGAACATAAAAGAAGATATTTTGAAGAATTGTGAAAAACTGTAACCATTCACTTCCATGGTATTTGTTTTTCCTACTATGGAAGTCAATAGTTTATTTCTTTTTAGGGAAGAAAGAAAAAATATATTGATAATAATACTAATAAAAAATACAATAACATCGGAAGTTGCTTGAACAGTTAATTGATCACATGAACAAATACGTGTAAAGATTAGTTTATAGAATCTAAAGGCATCGATCCATTTCTCTCAATATTGCAGGTATTTGTCCGTTGTAGTTTTACTGAAAAAGTCATTCTCTCCATATTTTAAACATTTCCAATATTGTAAGGGGTTTGAGTTGTAGCCACTTTAGTGCAAAAAAGCATGTTTTGTGTTCAACAGAAAATAGAAACTTGAACAAGTTTTGAATCACTCGAGGGCGAGTAAATATTCATTTCTGTGTGAACTATTTTTATTTATGTATTTGTAATGTTTAAACAGAATAAGATGAAAAGCTAATCGGGCCTGACTCAGCATGAATGCTGTTTTTCCAGCACGTTCCTGCTCTGCAGAACATAAAAACACATAAAAAATACAGACATCCTTAACATCTCATCCATCAATACATGAGAACAGTACAAACAATCACCAAACATATAAACTGAAGAGAGACAGACTACTATCTCAGTGGCTACAGCGATAGTTGACCATCAGATGATGAGCATGGGATTTTTAAAAAAGTCTCAGCGTTGGTATTGTTTTTAGATATTGTAGGATCTCATTCCAGGCTTTTGTGAATACATAAAAGAAAGATCTCTGTCCATAACAGTTTTTAAAAGCCGGTAACAGCAAACATCTGTTTGTTACAGATCTGGTGGAATGATCACTCCTTGTATTGGTACCAAAGCACAAAGGGCTGCTGAGGTAGCACAATTTAAAATGTGATAGTGCAGTTTAATCCCTGTGTAGGCCTGTCACAATAATCAATATATCGACTTATCGCACAATACATGGACATTACCTCAATAATTTTTGGTGATGCAATATATATCGCTAATACGTAAAAACGAATTCTTGCAACATTTTAGCTGATTGCACAACCTCTCTATCTCTGTTGAAGGTGTCAGTGTCAATATGGGTAAAAAAAACCCACTGTATTAGTAACATGCATATTAGTTACTGTTTTAGTAACATAAATTACTAAAGTATATTTTGATGCCTGACAGCTGAAAATAGATCTGGTAGCAATATTTATTTATTATTTGTTTTGGATATGCGTGTTCACATTCTGATTGCAATGCCTAATCATTAAATTATAAAATGACTAAATTAAATTAAATATTCTTAAGAACCAAATATGATGTGTTCTTTTGAAGAGTGTACTTGCGTTATGATGCTATTATATTGCCATTCTGGCATTATATAATGAGTGGCCTAAAATGGTCTAAAATGGTCTTAAAATGACAATAATATCGTTTATCGCAATATATTTTGGTGCAATATATCGTACAACAAAAAAATGTATATTGTGACAAGCCTATCCCTGTGTTCATAATGTAATTTTGAAATGATAAAGCGTTAGAGAGTGATAGAACCAAGCAGTGATCTGAAAGTCTGTGGTGAATCTTATAGGCCCTATTGTATAGTTTAGCAAGATATCATTTGTTGGGAGTGACCAAACAGGCAAACAGTAAGACAAGGTGGTCAAAATTATGGCATGAAGATAAGTTTCAGAAACAGAAAAAGACAAATTTGTCCTAATTTTCCCGTAAACAAACAGTTTTTTTTTTTAGCTTTTTATAGAGCATCCCTTTGAAGATGGCACTTTGAACAATAAAAGGTTGTGTAGTAGCAGTAGGAGATATTTTGTCTTCATAATCATGTGTTTTTGTAATGATCAGACCTGCTCCAGGCTTTGCCTCTGCTGACGGAGAAGCAGTATGTGTCAGCAGTGCACAGTCGGCTGGTGGAGGGTCAAGGCTGGAAGCTTCCAGGACTGCAGGCAGTGGTGCAGCTGGCCTGGGCTCTGTCTCTGAGGGCCCTGTCACAACTTCCACAGGGTGCAGGTGGATACACACTTCCATTGTTGATGTCAAAATTATATTTACTGTCATGACATGTCCTTGTGTACTACAGTTACTTATAGTACATGCAGTTATGAAGTAAATGCTTGAAAAAATGTCTTTCTTTCAGCTTTAGTGGAGTTCACAGAGGCAGATGAGGCTCTGGCGGACCAGGCGCTGTTGGGAGGCGTCTTCCTCTTCCTGACAGAGGGTGTCCTGGGAAGTGATGCTTTCAGCCAAGAAGAATTTTACACCCGGCGACTGCATTCTCTGATTACTGATTTCCTGGCGCTCATGCCAATGAAGGTGTGAAAATACATGCGTCCATTTGAGCTTTTTATTCATATACTGTACACTATTGTTCATATGTTTGGGCTTTATTAGGATTTTGTTTCTTTGTGTTTGAAAGAATTTGTTCATGCTTGCAAAGGCTGCATTTATCTATTGACCTTATTCTTTACATTGGAGCGGGCTCAGTCGTTGACATCTGTTTGGCTGCATACTTCAGATCTCATTCAATTCTATTGATTTAAACATTAAACCAGTTCATTATGCTGCTTGATGTTGCAAACTGACATTTAAAAAAAAAAAAGTATTCTCTTTTTTATGCGTAAACACACTTGTTTGTAGATCAAGTATTTTTCTGCCGTTTATTATTCTTGGTCATTTCTCCCTTAGGAAACTGAATCAGAAGTTCTTAATCACAAAAACAAGTACATTTCCGCAGTGCAGAACAAGATCAATACAGTACAATATTTGCAGTCTAATACACAGTAAAGCCTGAAATTATTAATTCCCCTGGCAAATTCTTACTTAGTTACTTTTTTCAACCAGCAAGTTTTTCTTGACCTGAAGTTTTTCTTGACCTTGAGCGAGCAGAAGGGCTGCCAGAATCACTCTGGACCCCTCACACCCAGCACACTGCCTCTTTGAACTGTTACATTCTGGTCGACGCTACAGAGCACTGCGCACCAGAACAGCCCGATGCAGACAGTTTCTTCCCCCAGGCAATCCATCTCATGAACACTTGATGATAATAATCGTGGAACCAACATCACTACTTGCAATACACTTTTACACACACATACACTTATTTAGCAACACACTTTACATGCCAATTTGCACATAACTGCTGCACATAAAATGTTGTATATAGTAATTTGCCTGTACATACACTTGTCAATTTGTATATTTGCATTTAACACCTACTTCTATTTTTTTTGAATATATTTATTATCTGTTTTTTGTCTCTGTAATTCTGTTGCACTGTAGAAGCTCTGTCACGAAAACGAATTCCTCGTATGTGTGAACATACCTGGCAATAAAGCTCTTTCTGATTCTGATTCTGAAGTGACACAGGCTTCTCCCAAAAGATAATAAGATATTATACAAGAGGCATCGTGTAAAAAAAAAAACAAAAACAGCTTTTGTTTACATTTGAACAAAAACTGTAAGTCTGAATTTGCCTGGGGCATGAACAATTTCAGGCTTGACTGTTTATTTTTTAATTATATATCCATACTTTAATATTCAGGCTCACATGATCCTGTAGACAGGATTTTAATATGCTGATTTGATGCTGTAGAAACATTTCTGCGTTTCCTGTGGTTTTGATCTTAAAAATGAGCAGTTTTGGTGGAAACCATAGTGTTTTAAAAAAAATTTTTTTTTTCAGGATTTTTTTAAAAATATAACGTTTAGTAGAACAGTACAATTTATTTAAAACCAAAGTCTTTGTGATATCTTTATGTTTGATTACACTAATATCTCCTTAATGTGTTTATTTTTTAACAAAATCTTGTAGACCTTAGAGTTTTGATCAACAGTATATTAAATGTGCCTGTTGTATTTTGCTCATGAGTGTGTGCAAAGGTGTTAAGTGAGGAGTGTTTTCTGCAGGTGAAGCATTTGCGTAACCGTGCCGATGAAGATGCTCGTCTGATCCACATGGCTCTGCAGATGGGCAGCGAGCCGCCATCATCTCTTCGCAAGGATCTGGACCACCTCATGATCCTCGTGAGTATCCCTTTACATAAACACACACCATAGCCATGATCATCAGTTTTAGATATTTAGGTTCTCATGGACTCATTAATGCTAACACTGTAATTAACGCAGTGATTTCTGTATGTTCTTGTTTCAGATTGGAGAGTTTTACAGTAAAGATCCGTTTGAACTTGAGCTGGCATTAGAGTTTTGGTGTCCGTCAGAGTCTCTTCAGCACACTTCACTGACCGGATCCTTCCTTGGAGTACCTCTCCAAAGACCCCCACATAAACAGGTGCAAATGGCTGTCAACTATGCTTAATTCTATTAAAGATGGGACGAAATTGTTACAAACAGAGATTTTGATGGCGTGTCATTTTTAAACTAGAAAAGTAAAGTTTGTTTTATGGTTCGTTTTATTTATCTTTATGGTGGCTTGAGAAAGCCTCGTCTGAGCATCTGAAGTAGGTTTAAAGTTGAAATAATTGAAGTAGTCTTTAAGAAGTTTGAAACAGTTGGAATAGATAAAAAAGTACTTAAATGTTAGCATGTTTCTAGTATGGATTGGCATGTTTCCTGCTAGGCGTTTGCTATGGTTTTCTGAGTGGTTGTTGGTGGCTGCTAAGTGTTTCTAGGCGGTTGCTATGGTGTTGCTAGGGTGTTCTATGTGGTTTCTAAGGTGTTGCTAGAGTGTTTTGAGTGGTTGCTAGGGTGTTCTAGATGATAGCTAAGGTGTTACTAAGCAGTGGCTGCTAGTTGATTGCTAAGGTGTTGCTAGGTGTTTGCTAAGGTATTGGTAGGGTGTTCTAGCTGGGTGTTAGGGTGTTCTAAGTGGTCGCTATGGTGTTGCTAGCCGGTTGCTAGAGTGTTCTAAGTGATTGCTAGGTGGTTGCTAAGGTGTTGTAGGGGGTTGCTAGGGTGTTCTAGGTGGTTGCTAAGGTGTTGCTAGATGGTTGTTCTAGGTAGTTCCTAAGGTGTCGCAAGGCAGTTGCTAGGGTGTTTTGAGTGGTTGCTAAGTGGTTGCTAAGGTGTTGCTAGGCTGTTCTAAGTGATTGCTAAGGTGTTGCTTCGTGGTTGCTAAGGTGTTCTGAGTGGTTATTAGGCATTTACATTTAACATTTGCACTAAGCTAAATCATGATAGCAGTTTAATTTGTGCTATTTTATGCATTTCAGAATTAACGCTTTACATTAGAAAATAAAATATTAACCCTGCTGTGAAATCACTTTTCAAATATATATTGTTGTCAAATATTGTGTTGTTTAACAGAGCAAGGGACATTTACACAGTTTTTCCTATTAGATTCTTCTTCTTCTGGAAAAGAAAAGAAGAGATGTTGTATATTCTTTCTTGAGTCTTTTTCTTTTAGCTTGGCTAGGATAACAAAAATAAGTAAAAACAGTCAAGGTCAGTATTATTAGCCCCCTTAAGTTTATTTTTTTCTGATTTGCTTCCGTTTATTAGGTTACCCTAAATTAAAGTTATCTTTAGTTAGCCTAGTTTAGCTTTACATTGCACTTTAAATGGAATATTAGTATCTAATAATGAACTATTTCACCCTGATCTCACAAGAAAACATTAGTATTTTACATTTTGTCAGTTTAGTGGCTAATTCGAGTTCAGTTGTATGAAAATGTATGATTTTAAAAAGGAGGCATGACACCCAACCCAACCCCGCCCCTAAACCCAACCGTCATTGGGTGATGAGCAAATCATACTAAATTGTATAAATTAGATTGTACGGAATCATACGAATTAGTCACTAAATCAAAAGTTACGAATCACCATTGACTAGTTAAATATTATGAACTGTCATCATGGCAAAGACAACAAATTAGTCATTAGAAATTATTTATTAAAACTATTATGATTAAAAATGTGTTGAAAATACTTGGGAAATATTTGAAAAAGAATAAAAACGTCACAGGAGCTAATAATGTTCTCTTCAACTGTATGTGAGGGATGGCAAATGATATTACTATTTAAATAAAGCTTCTGATTTTAATTTGTATTTATGTGTGTGTTACCTCAGGTGGTTCTCTCCAAGTTTGTGCGTCAGATGGGTGATCTGCTTCCTGCGACTCTTTACATCCCATACCTGCGAATGCTGAAAGGACTCGCAAATGGCCCTCAGTGTTCCCACTACTGCTTCAGTCTGCTCAAAACCAACGGAGCTCCACACGGTGAGAGCAACTTCTGCTCTGCAAAGAGAACGGCTGAATGTAAATGTTGTTTGTGAGCGTTGTTTGTATTGCTTTGTAAGCTTATGACGGCTGTTTCAGGAGAGAACCGGCAGGCTGGAGTGTCGGGCAGTCTTGTGTCATGGGAGCACTTTTTCCACTCTCTCATGCTGTACCATGAAAACCTGCGACGGGACGTCCCCAGTGCCGACAGCACACAGTACCGTCACACACCCATCAGAGGCATCACTCAGAGAGAGCTGGAAGGCCTCACTGCGTTCCTCCAGCTGCTCACCACGATCATCACCTGGGTATAACACGCTTCGAATCTGACATTCAGAAATTCTCATATCAATCATTATTAACTCAAGGGTGTCCGCCAGCGCTTAAGTCCTTAGTGATTTTCTAGGTTAAAGTCTGTAACTTAATTCCCAAATGGTCTTAAATTTGACTTGGTGAGACCTGCAGAAAGCCTGGACTCTGAAAATAACTTGTGGATCAAATCTGAACGCTGATACTCCTCATATCAGATGTATTTGCAGATGTTGCTCTTGTCATATTACGGTTTCCTTATGTTTTCCAGAGCGAGAATGCACGTCTGGCTCTTTGTGAGCACCCTCAGTGGACGCCTGTGGTGGTGATGCTGGGTTTGCTGCAGTGTAGCGTTCAGCCTGTCCTCAAAGCTCAAGTCCTGCATGTTCTTGCTGCTTTTGGCAAATCTCCCGAGATCGCAGCCTCCCTCTGGCAGTCTCTGGAGTACACACAGGTTAGCTGCAACATGATGCCAAACTGCAATAGCATTAAAATTTTTTAAAGATATATGCCAGAGTTGTTCCACTTAATTTATTATTATTATTTTTAATGAAACATAAATGAAACACGGTCATTGTTGTATTTTGTCCTCTCAGATCCTGCAAACAGTGAAAACCCCTGGACAGAGACAGGCTGCTGGGATCGAGGTGAGAGCTGGCTGTGTCCTGTCACATATACTGAGTGTTAGGCCTTCATGATTTTAGAGAAAAAAAATCCTCATAGAATTTAATTAATTGATTAAAATGGAATTAATTTAAAAAAGCATCAGGTTTAATTTACTTGATTGTTGGGCTTTTATGGAGCCACTTTACACTTATCAACAATGTAGTTATTAGTTCCTTTTTTACATAATGTAAATCACTTAGCAATACAAATTTATGTTTAATATCTGTGATCGTGGACTACAAAACCAGTCATACTGTATCAATTCTTGGAAATTGAGATTTAAACAGCATGTGAATGCTGAATAAATGAGCATTCAGTTGATGTATACATTGTCAGGATAAAACAATATTTGGTAGAGATGCAACTATTTGAAAATCAGAGGCTTCAAGAAAATATAAATACTTAGAAAAATGCCCTTTAAAGTGCTTTGCATTGTACATTACTGATCAGAATATGAGTTTTGAAATATTTACCAGGGAGTCTACGAAATCTTTTCATGGAGCATGATCTTTAATTAATACTTCTATGATATTTGGCACAAAATAAAAAATGTATCATTTTAACACATACATTGTCTGTTTGCCAAAAAATAAACCTGTGCAACTTAACACTGGTTTAGTGGTCTAAAGTCTCAAATGCACATTGACTGTGACACTGTGTCCTTTCTCTGAAAGGTGGAGCTGAATGAGATTGAATCGAGCTGCGAGGAGTATCCTCTCACACGGGCCTTTTGTCATCTGATCAGTACTCTGGTGGAGAGCGCACTCCCAGTCAATCTTGGAGCAGGACTGCGAGCACCCGGCTTTCAGCCTTATCTTGACTTCCTGCGTGACTCTGTGTTTCTGGCCTTTCCCACTCGAGCCTACCGTCGCTCCGCAGAAAAGGTCTGTTGTGCTCTGCCAGACTTAATGGGATAGTTCACTTAAAAAATGTGAAAATCCTGTCATCATTTGCAAACCAGTTTCTTTCCTCTTTTGAACAAAAAATAAGATATATTGAAGATTCCTGGAAACGGGTAGCCATTGACTTCCATAGTATTTTCCCTACTATGGTTATCAGTGGATACTGGTTTCCATAATTATTTTTTTAAAAAAAACTTTTTTTTCAAAGAATCCAGAAAAATGTTAAAACCACTTTAAGTGTTTTGTTTTTGTGAACTATCCCATAATAATAAAAAAAACTCTGTTTATGATATTGTATCTTTACATAATCCTATCATTTCTTATCATTATTCTTCCTCTGTAGTGGGAGGTAGCTGAAGCAGTGCTAGAGGTCTTTCACAAACTTCTGCGAGAATATGAGCCTCAGCCTTCAGACTTCCTTCCGGAGATGGTGGAACTTCAGGGAGAGCAGGTGCCGGCCCATAAGCCCCCGGGGCACAGCCTGATGTTCCACCTGTTGAACGACTCGCCCACCCTCTCTCTCTGCCTCAACCTACTGGAGGAGGGCGCCCGCCAGCTTGACACATACGCCCAATTTCCTGGTCAGTGATTTAAAAATATTCTGTTTGGACTTACAGGGACAGTTCATTATAAAATGAAAATTCTGGGATTGTTTACTCATCCTTCACTTGATCCTGTAAACCTGTAACCATTGACTTCCATAGTATTAGTTTTTCACACTACTTTCAGCTTTCTTCAAAATATCTTCTTTTGTGTAAATAGTGAGCAAATTTTAATTTTTGGGTGAACTATCCCTTTAAGTAAGCAAATTCATAAAGGTGTATGTTTGTACAAGTTGAAGTGTAGATAAGTGGAGTAAATAATCACAGATTTTGGGTGAACTGTCCCATTAACAGCTCTATCTGCAGATCAGTATCCATTTGCCCTATTGCAGGATGACAATGCTTGAAAGCTTTATCGGGCTTAAATCATGATAGATGCCTTAATTTGCAAAAAAATTGACCAGCTATTGAACTGAACAACATAGAATGTATTAAATACTGGTTCTCTGCAGGGTCAGAAAGTGGATGACTTTAGAATGAAATGTGATCATGGTGTGCATGCATCAATTCAAGCGAATGCAATGTCACAAAGTTTATTTCCATCAGGAGTTGCATTTAATTTTTGGCTAGATCTTGTATTGGCAATGGGAGCACTGCCAATGTTTGACTCTGCAGCATCCACTGTCTAGTTCAGCGCATCTCAGGCTTTCAGTGCGATTCAGGTCAATTGCTGGTTAATTTATGTCTGCAAATTAAGCCTTTTTTACAATTTGAGCCCACTGAATCTTGTCATTGTCATCCTGAAAAATGCCTGCGGGATTCGCCTTTCAGTATGGTTGTTTAAGAAACACGAAGCTACACTCTGCATCAGTTATGCTGCGATATTTAATAAAACTGTATTTCAAGTGTCCGCTTGGATAAGAAAAAGGTCATCTGAATTAAAATACAAATGATGTAAATTTGGCAGGTATATAGTTTAAGTCAAAAGGATTAGCCCTCCACTGGAATTGTGTTGTTCTTTCCCAAACATTTCCCAAATGATCAAAGTCGGTGAGAGTGTCAAAGTTCACTCTGGCTGGCCTGGCGACAACGATGTCAGCCTTCACAGCACCAGTGGCGAGAGCGGCAAAATTTGCTACATTGATCTCATATTTAAAGGGGCCGCTGCAGCATATCAGCAAATCAGTTACATTCCCACATAAAAACATGCTTTCTAGCGTGAAAATGTAGCACGCTTTTTGTTCATTTTTGTTCATTCATTGTTCATTTACTATGGAAGATCAAGTTTTTGCGTGTGGTGTGGGTTTGCTTCGCTTATTCAGTATGTGTCTGAAATATTTTGAAGCAGCAATACTGATTTGTGCTGTTGTTATAGGTGGCATTTTTAAGAGAAAAAAAAATATTAATGCACATCACTTGCCAGTAACTTTTTAATGTATGTCCCTGTAAGAAAACATGATGAATGATTGGAAATCCAGCAACCGCAATAATCAAACCCCCATGATCAAACACTTGGGAACCAGTGTGGTCGGAATCAAAGTTCACAGGACTGTGTTTTCTGGAGTTCTCTCAAGCGGTGGACTTCTACATTCCTATTTCTATGGCTCATTACCATAAAGTTGACTTAATTTCAACTTTCCTCAAAGCCCATACCGGCAAAGACGATACTTTGCTGCTCTCTCCACTTTCAGTGTGAACGCACAGTAACAGAGCAAGGTATTTTTCACAGTATTTCCAATAATATTTTTTAAAAACATTTTAATGTCAATATTATTAGCCCCCTTAAGCAATATCTTTTTTGATTGGACTAACCATAGTTATAAAATGATTTCCCTAATTAACCTAGTTAAGCCTTTAAATTGCACTTATATATCTTGAGAAATATCATGCACTGTCATCATGGGAAAGATAAAATAAATCAGTTATTAGAAATTAGTCATCAAAACACTTTTGTTGAACGACTGAAACGACAAAACGACAAAGCTGTTTTGAAATGTTGAAAAAAACACATGGGGGGCTAATAAGTCTGAATTCAACTGTATATGCAACCATGACCCCACACCACTAAAAAATTATAAAAAACTATTAAATATCGGTCAACAAACCTGTTGTATAAAATCTTGTTTCAGTTTTATTTATATATAACATTTATATATGATTTATGTGTTTAAATAAATTCATTTTTTTTAAAGAAAGGAATAAAAACATTTAAATAGTAGCATTATATTATAAATATTACTGTTTTTATTGTATGTTTAAATAAAACCCTGGTGAGCATAAGAGGCTTGAGGAGAGACCCATTACTGAGATTGTAAAAAATACACAGTAAATGAACAATATGAATAAATGAATTTTTTCAAAAACATGAAGCTTGTACAAATTAAAGTTGTTATACAATATATGACTTGGCATTATTAGTGTGGTAAATTAACATGCTATTAATTGAAGTTAGCTGTTATAATGCTACCAGTTTTTATATTAGTAGTAAGTGGTATTTAATTTTTCTTTAGGCTAAATGTTGAATGGTCGATTCCTAAATATTGAACCATTGTTCATTACGCTATTGTGGCTCTGTTGTTGTAGGTAAGAAACAGTTAGAATCTGCAGTGCTGCACTGTCTGTGTTTGCTGGAGCTGGCCCTGCAGAAGGAGGTGACGTTCATGGATCTGCTGAGAGAGAGTCAAACATCACTTCTTGTGTCTCCTTTGGAGCAGCTCCTGCAAGGCGTCAGTGCTCAGAGCAGAAAGGCAGATCACATCACCAACATTGCGAGGTCTGCATTCACAGCAGTTATGCTTTAAAGTGTGTCTGATTCAGGGCTGATTTCACACGTTTGGCTTTTTACAGGTACCTGTACCACGGCAGCTCCAATCCTGATGCTGCTTTCCAGAGTGCAAAGATACTGCGACGTATTACGCGCTACCCAAACATCCAGGCCAGACTGGTTGGAGACTTCACTCATGATCAGGTAAGGCATCTCACAATGTCTAAAGGGAACAAAATCGATTAGAGCTGCGTTTAATATAACAGAGTCGTTGTGTAATGAGCAGGCAGTGAGTGAGAGGTTGATGGCCGGCTTTGTGGAGTGTCTGGACAGTGAAGAGGCTCAGGAAGGAGTGTCCACAAATGGTGAGTCCTTAGTGATCTCTGAATGGCTAAATATCATCTCTTAATGAGAAGCTTCTTTGACCAGTTGTTTGATTCAGACTCAGATTCTGAGAAACGGGTGGCCAGGATCCGTCATGAAACAAAGATCCACATCTTGAATCTTCTGATCACGTCTCTGGAGCTAACAGGTCCAAATCTGGGCCTGTATCTGCTGGGCTATGAAGTCAAGAAGCCAGTTTCCTCTACTAACCTTCAAGACCCAGGTAAGAGATCACTTTTACTTGGAAATATATTGTGCACTCCATTTTAAACGGCAAACTCAATCACCAATACTCCAAATATTGCTTCGGGCACTGCTTTGGCATCGATACAGTAAAAAAAAAGTATATTCGTTTTGTGATATGATAGCCAACACTAAACAGTAAATATTTGTCATGTTTCCATCAATAAGGTGTTCTTGGCTGTCCTCGGAGCTGCCTGCATGCGATTCTCAGTCTGCTTCAGAGGGGCAGTGACTCTCGCTCTGGACCT
This sequence comes from Danio albolineatus, assembly GCA_903798035.1. Taxonomy (NCBI): domain Eukaryota; kingdom Metazoa; phylum Chordata; class Actinopteri; order Cypriniformes; family Danionidae; genus Danio; species Danio albolineatus. The sequence goes on from CAIGQQ010033467.1 coordinate 1,202,570, forward strand.
GGGCTTATCAAACAGGCTCCTCAACTAGCTGAACTCTGCTACCAGGTACTCACTGTTTAACTGCTTTACATTCAGACGCACTTTATATTGTGGTAAAATATGCTCATGGTGGATCTCTGTTTATCCCAGGTGATCTACCAGCTGTGTGCGTGTCCTGACACCTCTGGGCCAACCATGAGATACCTCAGGACCAGTCAGGACTTCCTGTTCTCTCATCTACAGCACCTGCCTTTCGTTTTATCAGGTCAGCTGTCTGTTTGCCCTGTTTTCACCTGTTATTAACATCTGTTCTAATGGGTATATTGCGAACTCCTGTATTTCATTAAGACTCTTCCTTCTTTTTTGTCACACTTTTCTCTGCACTTAATACAACACATTCCATCAGGATCATGTCTTGGGTTAGTGAGAGTAGATGGTCTTCTGTGACTGTTCAAATGCTTTCAACAACATGAGTATTTACAAAAATATTTACAAAAACTACCTGTGGAAATGGTCGAAAATGGACTAGATAAGCATTTTGTACCCCATTAACCCATATTAAGTGTCATCTACTTGTGATGAGATTAACGAAAATGCATCTTAATATCAGGTGAAAGCAAGACTTTTGTTTTGAATGATTGTTCACTAAGCCAAAATAAATTAAATTGATTAAGTGACATTTGCAAAAATATTTAAAAGAATTTTATGCATAAAAAGAAAATCTGATCACTGTTTATCAACTGACTATAACAAAACATTTTTCTTCACCAAATCTGCATATTAGAACAATTTGTGAAGTATTTTAAGTTGTGGATTTAATGATTTTATTGTATTTTTAGAGGTTTGACCCTACACTGGGTTTATGGTTCGGTTCAGTTACGATTGCTATGCCATCGATTCGGTTCAATTCACTATCTCGGTGCATCATGGTGCGTCGATGATGCTTTCCATACTCTAATTTACATTTTTACAGCACAACAATCCTTTGTCCTTATAATACAAGCAGTCAGATATTTGAGCTGTACCTTTTATTTTACCTGCTCAAAGAAAACACTCAACAACAAAAACAACATGAGCATTTATAGCAAGTAAACTAATCGAAATATTATCTTTCTTGCTTTTTAAGCGTTGTCGAGCGAGTTGTTAAACGCCTATGATTGGTCACTCGCTCAGCAGACAAGGCTACTTGTACACTGATGAGTGACACTGATAAACGGCGATCACAGCTGATCCATGATAGTAGTAGAGAAGAAAACTCACTCGGCAGACACACTCGTTTCTGGATCTGCAGGTATCGCTCTAACAGCCGAGAGGAGAGGAAAGGTCACACCAGCAGGTCAAAGGTCCTCAGTGAGAGAAAGAGTGAGAAATGGAGTTTACAGCTTTCATTTCTCCACAGCAGTGAAATAGGGGCTTCTGCTGTACTTCAGTGTCAGTGACAGACTGTCCAGCAAACACACTCACAATGAATTGTGCAGTTTCTGTGTTTTTTAAGTAGTTGGAGAGTTTTAATTTCTCGCCCTCGCGTTCCTCGCCATAGAGATAAGTGACATCAGTACGTAATAACAGTTAGGTTCTAATACTGAACCCATACCGAATTGTCCGCATCTGCATCACGGTGAACCGAAGAAACAATTAATTTTGACACCCCTAGTATTTTATATTTAAGGTCTGCATAAGAGTTCTTTGAAAATAAATTTTCTGTCGTTTTCCTCTCACTTGTTTTAATTTTTTTTATTGAATGTTATTGAAAATAATAAAGACAGTGCTAATCATTCACTCAGATATTGTCATGTTGGGTTAAAGTGTTAGTTAACCCAAACACGAAATGTCATCATTTACTCACCCATCACTTGTTTAAAACATACCCGAGGTTCACAAACAAGGTTATTTTGAAGAATGCTGGTTGATGAGAATCACTGACTTTCATAGTATTTTTTTCTATTATGGAAGATGTATATTTTTAAAATATCCTTGATTGTGTTCAATAATTTTCATTTTTTGGGTCAACGATCAGATAAAGTATGCTGTTCAGAGATTTCACCTTATATTTTCAATCTCATTTGAATTTGTCAACTGTTGATCCTTCTGATTGAGTCCATCTTTATGTCCCACAGAGAATGAGATCGCAGCTCTGTCTCAGATGTCCTGGCTGATGAAAACCACAGCAATCGAGCTCCGAGTGACCTCACTGAACCGCCAGCGCTCGCACACACAGAGACTTCTGAACCTCCTCCTCGATGACCAGCCACACACATTACACACAGGTAATACACACAGTTCCTCACAGTGTCCAAGCAGCCGCATTGAAGTCAACACATTCTTTGTATTTGTCTTGCAGCAGATGGAGAGACCGGCATGGAGGAGGAGAGCAGATCAGTCAGCGGTTTCTTGCAGTTTGGCACCGTCTCCAAGGGTAAGCGAAAGAATGGCTACATTGGCTAAAAAGTAGTTTCATGGAATCAGTCAAAGGAAATTACAACTTACATTTTACAACCTCCCCAGAGTTAAAAAGTTGAGTTTTACTCAACTATTCAGCCAGTCTCCAGGTCTGGTGGGAACGCTTTTAGCTTAGCTTAGCATAAAGCACTTAATCGGATTAGACCATTAGCATCTTGCTCAAAAGAATTAGATAATTTTCCTATTAAAAGATTAGCTCTTCTGTAACTACATCGTGTACTAAGACCGATTGGAAATTAAAAGTTTACATTTTCTAGGCTGATATGGAACTACACTTTCATTCTGTTGTAGTAACCAAGGGAATTTGATGCTATACCATGGCTGCAGCAGGCACAATGATATTACACAGTGTTGGTACTTAGCCAGGGACTATTTTCAGAGCTGCATAATACAATTGCTCCTGCTGCAGCCATGGTAGAGCAGTAAATTCCCTTAATTATAACTCGAGAGTGAGAGTACAGCTATATCAACTTAAAAATATCAACTTTTCAATCTCCCTTGGTCTTAGGACACGATGTAACTACAGAGGAGTCAAGCTTTAAATAATAATAATATATTCAGTATACGATAATCCAGTTCAATTATTTATGCTAAGCTGAGCTAAAAGTGCTCCCCACCTGACCAATATGGTCTCATAAAGGGTAAAACACAACTGTTTAACTTAAGCTAAATTTCTCAGTAAAACAGTGTGAGAAAAGAGTGTTTCTGTTTTCATGGATGATCTCTGGTGGTTTCAGTACGCAGGAGGCTGCTCAGTGTTTTGGATGCCATAGACTTCAGTCAGGAGGCGCCAGAGCTCCTGCAGCTAGATTTCTTTGAGCGCACTCAGATTGAGCAGGTCATCACTAACTGTGAACACGTCAACGAACAGGGACATACCGTCTGCAATGTCAAGGTACATGGATGGAAAACTGATCTACTGTATGCTTCAGTGCCTCTAGAGTCCCAGATTTTAGAAAGTGAAATTCCTGTGGACAACAGTCGACATTTGTGATCCTGTGCTGAGTTTTAAAAGAATAATACATAAAATACAAAGCTTAAAAATGTAAATTATATAGTCTTTTCCAATGCAACTCCACAATAATTGGTGCACAAAAAAATAGCTAAAGGCCCTGATATACTTAAAAGGACATCATTTCAATCCAAGTTGAACAAAGTTTAGTAGTTCATAACAGCTCATAAACTATTTTGGGAGAGTGTGTTTTGTCTCCTAAACACTTTTGAGATAGTGTTGGACCAATATGATTACACAATTAGTGGACGTATTCTGAAACTCTTCTGAGAAGTCTGAAAGACTTTGACATGCAAATTAACTTTTTTTTCTCTTCCCTTCTCTTTTTGCCCTCAAATGAAGTATAAAAAAGTAGTTTGTTTGAAATACAATGTGCCTTAAAACTTTAACTAAATTATTAAGTAGCTATAAAGCTATAAAAACACTTTTAATGAAAGCTAGGTACTAAAATAAAACTTATATAAAGCAAACAGAAATAAGTGGTATTTACTGTTATCAATGTTTATTATAAATCTTAAGTGTAAACTAATTCATTTAAGGTGAAACATAAAATAAAACCGGTCCTCTAATAGCTCATTCTGCACAAATTCAAATGTGTGTGTATGTGCTTTCTGCCTGCTTATGTTTTTTTTTTTACATTTCATTGTGTCACTTTGGATGATTTACCTAATTTTTCAGTGCACAAGTTTTCTGTCAGTGAGCCAGACCTTAGAATTATTAGCCGCTTGAGGAAATTGAAGTTGAATAACAAGGAAGTGCAGCAAACTGTAATGCTGTGCTACATAATTAAGAAAATATTATATTATAGTAAGAAATATTAGTTAGCAATATTAAACATGCTGTTTGTACATCTAAAGGTGTATAGAAGCCAGACACATTACATTTATCATTATGTCAACATATCTTCAATAATTTGTATTTTGAATACCAGAAAAATCATTACTATAAGAACACAGTTAATTTTTTTTCTGATTTCTGTTTTGCAGTTGCTGCATCGAGTTTTAGTTGCAGAGATCAATGCACTACAAGGCATGGCGGCCATCGGGCAAAGACCACTGCTGATGGAGGTGGGTTTATATTAGAACGCAAGCCATTCAAAAAAAAAAAACTGTGTTTCTTACCTCTGACTGTCTTGTGTTTGTCTCCATCCCATCAGGAAGTGAATTCAGTCCTGCAGCAGGTGGTGGAGAGGAACCGCGTGCGGCGCAGTCTCAGTGCCAAGCGTCATGCTCTGCAGAGCTGGAGGAGTCTGGTGGAGACCATCCTCACCGCCTGCCCCTCAGAACTCATCCCTGCAGACCAGCGGCAGCTCATCATCAGAGACCTGCTGCTCGACCTGCACGACAAGGTACACTTCTCATGCTCATGTACAAATAGACAACTAAAAAGATTGTGGAGGGAAAAGTCTTACACATTAAAAAAGAAAGTATTTTCACAATTACAATTATTTATTTAAAAAAAGAATGGATAAATAGTATAAACAGGAAAAAAGGGTTTAAAGAGAATATCCGTATGCTTTATAAGCATGTATATAATCACTTACAGAATCCACCTCATGTGTATAAATTTAGTTACAAAGTTTGTGTTTTTATGTTGATTTGTCTTTAGCAGGTGCATTTTTTTAAAGCAACTTACAGATGAGTGGAGCCCTGTGATGTGGAAAGAAACATGGATAGAATCCCAAAATGTAGTCAATTTAGAAAATCAGTGAGCTGAACGCAGAATGTCACAGAAATCAGATCAATAAATTAAAAGTAGTGCTCTATACCCAATTAAATCATTATATGGACTTTTGTGTGCTAATATCAAACCAAAAGATCTGTCAAAATAGAAGTCTGGTTTCAGTTTAATTTGAGAAAATAGGATTTCCATATATAGCCATTTAATGTTATTCCTTTCATAATTTCAGTTAACTGGACATGCTTTTTGACTACTAAAATTTATTTTAACTAATAATAAAGCATAGAACATCTATTGATGGTAAACTTGGCTTTTTAGGTGTTATCAGAAGATGCTGCAGGTGAATTGATGCCAATCGTAGCCGGAGCGGTCTTCACATTAACAGCACACCTCAGCCAATCAGTGCTGTCTGAGCAGCAGGGGGCGGGGCCAGAGGGTGGCTCTGGATCAGGATTTGCCTCCATCGCTAACTCCGCCCTTCACCTCATCCTGAGGAAGCTGCTGGACTTTATCTTGTGCACAGGTCAGAAGGGTTACTTTTAACACTAATCCGCCAGGTCAATTAATTCCACTTTGTTAAGGTTAAGTGGTTAACCTTCTTGTCTTACCCTTTGGTGTTTGTTTACATGAAGGTGGAGGCTTTCAGCGTCTCAGAGCTCATCTGTATGGAGCTCTGCTTTACTACCTGCAGATCGCCCAGAAACCCGAGGAGCCAGAGACACTGCAGACAGGTATGTAAACGCACAGATTCACAAAAGTATGCCTGTGTAGACTTTTTTTTTTTTTTTTTTACTTTGGTGTCACAATTTAACTGAAATCTCACATCTATACCAGTGTCTGCATTAAATAAAATTGATCTTATACACAAACATATAAGTGTTTAATGAGCTTCAAATAACTTTAGACCGGGTTCATACAGTCATGAAAAACCTGGAAAAGTCATGGAATTTCGACATGGCCTTTTCCAGGCCTGGAAAAGTTTCGGAAAAACCCACAAAGGTCAAAAAGTCATGGAAATTAGTTTAACAAATATCTGTATACTTAAATATAGGTTAGTTGTCTTTACTTCTTTTCTGTCCATGGTCAAACACATGCTCTCACATTATTAGTGCTGTGTGAACATTGTCTAAATACATTTTACATAGATATAAAGATTCATTTAAACTAAATAGATTGTTGCATGTTTTATGATATGCTGTAATAACTTTAAACATGCATCGTTTTTCTTATTATTTACTATGTATACATAGACATTACATGAAACATTAGGTCATAAAAATTTACTTGAAAGTCCTGGAAAAGTCATGGAATTTTAGTGGTAAAAATGTGTATAAACCCTGTTTAGAGAATATAATGTGCCATCATTATTTAAGAAATATTATTTTGGTGATATTTGATGACCATTTAATTGTCATTTTAATAAATGAGAGGATATTATTTTGTACAAATAAAATGACATGCTTATTCTGACCTGTACTTATACAATACAAATTTGTGTTACATTTTAAATGATTAAAATCTGTATTTTGGTGCTATACTGTAGTCCTTAAGTGGAGATTTTAATGTCATGAGATTCTCGTTTTTCAAGATTTTTTGTTGCGTAAACTATTGTTACACTGAATGATGTTTTAGTGGGGGTCTTCATTAAGTCATGCTAATAATGTATGATCATAAAGTTAATTAAATACATTTTTCATTCATTCATTCATTTTCTTTTCGGCTTAGTCCCTTTATTAATCTGGGGTCGCCACAGCGGAATGAACCGCCAACTTATCCAGCATTTGTTTTACGCAGCGGATGCCCTTCCAGCCACAACCCATCTCTGGGAAACACATCCATACATTGTCATTCACACACATACACTACGGACAATTTAGCTTACCCAATTCACCTGTACCGCATGTCTTTGGACTGTGGGGGGAAACCGGAGCACCCGGAGGAAACCCACGCAACCACGGGGAGAACATGCAAACTCCACACAGAAATGCCAACTGGCCCAGCCGGGGATCGAACCAGCGACCTTCTTGCTGTGAGGCGAACGTGCTAACCACTCGGCCACCGTGGCGCCCTAAATACATTTTTAAAAAATCTTTTTTTTTTCTTCCATGTTAAGAAAAAAATTAATGATAATAATTCTTATAAAATAATCAAATATAATAAAAGTATAATTCAGGACTTTTAATCATTTAAAACTGTTTTTTTTTTCTAGATTGTAATATATACAAATATCATAACTAATACTAAATTTGCAGGCACTTCCATGTGGGAGCGATTGACTGCCCCTGAAGATTGCTTCTCCAAGCTACAGAGAGAAAACCTGTCCATCATCGAGAGCTACGGCACTGCGCTAATGGAAGTGGTGTGCAGAGACGCTTGTGACGGCCATGAGATCGGCAGAGTAAGCGCAAACAAGTCAACATCATCACCTTGTTATTACGAGACACTTTAATCTCTGATTGTCTGCTGAGTTTATATTTATGTTTTTCAGATGCTGGCTCTGGCCGTGTTGGACAGGGTGTTATCTATAGACAGGCAGTGTCAGTGGCTGGTGTACTTGTGTAACAGTGGTTACCTGCGTGTGTTGGTGGAGAGTTTAAAACAGGATGATGCTGCTTTACAAGCTCTTCTCTCACCTCAGCCTCCGCTGCTCAAACCGCTGTACATCTATGAGTCCAAAATGGCTCTGCTGACCCGCGTGGCCAAGACGGCTCAGGGTGCGATGGAGCTGCTCCGCTGCGGTCTGGTCGCCCAGCTGGTGGAGTGTCAGGTGTTTCACATGCTCCCTCAGAATGACGCGCTCAGGTCTGACTTCTGCCATCTTTAAACAGGAAAATATACTCACTGTTTACTCATCCTCAAGTGATTCCAAACCTTTATGAGTTTCTGTCTTCTGTTGAATACTAAAGAAGATATTTTGACAAACCTGACTTCAATAGTAGGAAAAACAAATACTATGGTAGTCAAGGGTTTCTTTTAAAGATCATCTTTTGTCTTCAACAAAAAAGTAAAACTCCAGTAGGTTTTGTACAAGTGAGAGTAAACGATGACAGGATTTTCATTTTTGGGTGTACATGAAGAAATGTCTTTTATCTGACTCTCTGCATTTCTCTTCCAGAGTGTTTGGGCAGAGAGATCCTTCAGGGTTTATTCCCAGTCCTCTGGAGCGATACAGACAGATCCTGCTACCGACACTCCGACTGATGCATGTCATCTTGACCTCCACCACCACACAGCACCAGCAGGGGGCGGCACAGGTACTGATACAATGCATCCAATCATGACCTTAAGGCTTGTACACCACAGGATGATTTTGTCTCGCCCCTATCAGCGTTTTTCTGGCATTGAGTAGAGTGGATGTGCAAAATCATTCACTGATGTTAGATAGCCCTTTAAGAAAAACCGAAATACCCCGGTACACACCTGACACTGGCTTGTTGCACTGAAGTATGCACTTTCATTTTTTTTTTCGTATCTACAACTTAATATTTTTTACTTCTGTTTTACCTTCTTCACTACAGCACACAAGCACCTTGTCAGAAGTTTGTGGGGGAAATTTACAAGCCATGAAACCTTAGAATCCTATTTGATTTGCAATTCTTGTATGTTTGGCTGGATCTTTTAGTGCTGGAGAGCCACCAAGTTGTGTTTGACTGTAACTTCAGTAGCTCCAGCCATGTGAATAAAAACGCCAATCTCATTGGTTAACCAGATTTTAACATGTTGCTGCCTCAGGCCAACCCAATCCTTTTTTTTCTTTTAAAGATGTTTTTACACTCATTTTTTTGCATGTTGGCATCTGCAAACACACATGGGTGGCTTTTGTTTAGTCACGAGGCATTAAACATCACCAATAAGCACAAGTGAAAATTGTCCCATTTTGCATGAGCCTTTAGAGATTGGTAGCATCCTAATTGACATATTTCTGGTGTATACTAAATGGGTTTAGCTTATTTGATGAGAAAAGCACATAGTTGCATGTAGTACTTTCCTGATATTCAGTACTTCATTTAATTATGCAGTAAAGCAAAGCAGTTTTATTTTCTGTTGAAGATGAAGCAGAACTTCATCTGTGTTGAGAACTTCATCTATGTTAAGCTGCTTTGATACAATCTACATTGTAAAAGTGCTTTATAAATAAAGATGAATTGAAGGTTGAATTGAGGTTTGCGGTTGAAAAACATTTAATCTGGGGTTGAACAGAAACATGCTGGTAAAGTATACATGTTTCAATTGAAAACTCATTTATTAGTAATATATATTTTTAAATATTATCAGGACACTGGTGGGTAAACATTCATTTTGTTTGTCATGCTGTGATTGAACACCTGGTGTGAACAGCTGCATTAAGATCTATTGTTCGGATTCATAGATGGTGTCATTTCTTTGTATAGTCACAGTTAAATCATGCTCCATGTGAGAGGGGCTTCAGTGTTAGCATCTTGCTATATGCTACCCTTTTAAAAGCATACGTTTGTGTTGATGTGCAGGTGCTCCAGTGGCTCATCGTTCACTCCGATGTCATTCAGTCTATTCTGCATGGTCAGGACATGAGCATGGGCTCTTTGCAGGAACTGTCTCTGCTCACTGCCATCATCAGCAAGACGGCACTGCCAGGTACAACAGCACCACAGCAGGCTCAAAAACACAAGAAACACTGACGAACGACTAATGTTGAGTATGTTTCAGGAGCTCTTGAGATGGGACAGGAAATCAACAGCTCTGCCCTCATGGAGTTACAGGGACACATCGGCAGATTCCAGGTGAAATAAATATTTCAAAATGCTATTATTCATTCATTCATTTTCTTTTCGGCTTAGTCCCTTTATTAATTCAGGGTCGCCACAGCGGAATGAACCGCCAACTTATCCAGCATTTGTTTTACGCAGCGGATGCCCTTCCAGCTGCAACCAATCTCTGGGAAACACATCCATACATTGTCATTCACACACATACACTACGGACAATTTAGCTTACCCAATTCACCTGTACCGCATGTCTTTGGACTGTGGAGGAAACCCACGCAACCACGGGGAGAACATGCAAACTCCACACAGAAATGCCAACTGGCCCAGCCGGGGATCGAACCAGCGACCTTCTTGCTGTGAGGCGAACGTGCTAACCACTCGGCCACCGTGGCCCCCCAAAATGCTATTGTAAAGATCAGAATAGTAATGGAGTGAGCGAATGCAGCTGTGACTGCATTTCAAAAGCTGATTATGTTGTAAATGTAACTTCACAAACGGAGTGCTGATTTTCTTCCTCCTCCAGCGTCAGTCGTTGTCTCTGCTGGTGCGTCTGGTGGGCACTGATCGCGCTCGCTACCTCAAGCAGATCGAGGACACTGTTTCTCCCAGCAACCTAGCAGAAAAAAGAGAGGAAATGGAGGTTGCCATGCAACAGGTGTGATATCACTGAAACTTGCATGATTTGAAAACAAAACAAATTAAAACTCTGAGGGATCATATAATTGGCAACTTTGTCCATTGTTAAAACAACTGTTTATTGACAGTTTGTGCAGAAAGACTACATTTCCCATGGTGCTATGTGAAACATTTTTACTTAATTATGTAGTAAATCTCTCAAAATACAAAAATGTCTGTTTGACTTTTTTTATTTATTTATTTTTTGGTTCGTAAACTTTAAATTGATTATTTTAATAAATACAACCAGCAATTTTAAATGAATACTAGAGAATTTTTAGAGTTGTCATTTCCAGTGCTTCATGGGATTGTAGTTCTTTCCCTCATTGAGGCTGGTTACCTACAAAAAAGTCCGATTTTTCCCCTCAGCTTTTTATGTTTCAAATCAAAGTTTATAACGTTGTGATTGACTTTGTAGTTCAATGGTTTTGTTATGACTAGGCCCACACGGAATCTGCACACGCAGATTTTTAGCCCATTATAGATTCTGTTTATTTACTTCAGTAAATGTGTGTAAATTTATATTTATTCAGTTTTTTAAATTCATTTTAGTAATATTATTGATTAATATGAAAACTATTCATATGATTTATTTACAATACAGTTTGTAAAGTACTATTTTCTGTCTTTTAGTTCATATTTTATATGAGAAACTTGCTTTGTTTACCAAATAAAGTGAATCTAATTGGATTCACATTGTAAACATTAAATAAAAGTTAAAAAGGTATTACTTTTTATTTCATATATTAAGGTTTTTAGTTATGATACTCCCAAAATAATTCTGCATAAATCCGCAGATTGTTTACGAAATTCTGCGCAGAAATGGCAAAAAACGTCAGCAGATTCTGTCTGGGCCTGGTTATGTCTTAAAACAATTATTGATTGCATTATGACATTATTATTATTATTATTATTATAGACAAATTATATGGAAAAAATATCTGTGGAAAAAAATGAAAAAAGTGTGCGGGCACTGATGTGTATATATATATATATATATATATATATATATATATATGCATCAGTGCCCACACACTTTATTTATTTATATATATATATATGATATCCTCTGACAAAAAAACAAAAAAAATTAACTGATTGTTACATTTGTCAGATCTGTGCTAATATTATGGAGTACTGCCAAACACTGCTGCTGCAGAGCTCTTCTCAAGCCCAGTTCTCTATCTGTCTGTTCAGCCCGTCAGCAAGTGAACCAGCAGGTCAGTCTTTCTGCTTCTTTACAGTCTGTCAGTGCTGATTAAAAGTTGTCTGCATTTCTAACCTAACTGCTTTCTCCTCTACGTCAGATGTGTCCATTCCCTCTGCCCGCGTGCCCAGTCTGGGGCTGGCTCTGCTCCTGCTGAAAAACAGCGCCAGCGACTTCTTCAGGTATCACGACAGTCACAGACAGAGCCTGAACAAGCTGCAGCGAGTGGAGCAGCTTCCTCCTGAGGAACTCAAAGAGGTGTTTATTAGATGTTTATGCAGCTCTTTGATTCAAATGTTGAGAATTAGGAGGGCATGGTGTGTGGTAATATATGTTTGTTCATGTGTGAAGCTGTGCCAGGGTCTGGTGTCTGGTTCTGGTGGAGTGGAAAAGATCTCATCAGTGCAGAGAAACGTGCTTGCCAAACGAAGACTCGTCCAGCTGGTCAACAACAGAGCCAAACTTCTTGCCCTCTGCTCCTGTATCCTTACACAAGAAAAAATAAATTAGATTAAAAGTTTTATATAAATGTATTGAGCATTTGACTGTTTATTTCTAGTAAGTTTTGAAATTGTGATCTCTTACCTGGAAATTGGGAAATGTGTTCTTGACATGTTTTTTCTGAAGATATCATTGAGACGTGTCTGTTTGTCATCTGGCGCCACTTAGAGTTTTACTTGCTTTACTGCACTCCCACTGACCCCAAAGACTCACTGCTGCCAGGTTACAGAGGTCAGTTTTCTGTCAAGCCTCAGGATTATTTTCAGATTATTTTAATGACATGTTTCTTACCAGATTGCTCTCTGTGCAGATCCTGCTGGCAGCAGAGGATTGAGTGTGTCGAGAGTGAGCCAGCAAGACCTTGAACAGGTACATTATACATCTATACTAAACAAACCATTGTCAAACAATTCTATAAAGACAGTCGATGATTAGTGATTAGGGCCAAAAAACGGCTTTTAATTTTTAGCTTTTTAATTTTTCAGTGACATTAACACTGAAAATATCTGTTGTGTGGAATTATGAAAATTTTTGTGAGGTGGAACTTCTGTGTAAACTGTTAACCAACTAATCTGATTATACACCTTTAGGTCCAAGGCTATGATTGAGAATGTTACTTTGAAACAGCTTATTGAGAGAATAATTTTTGTATTTAAAGTATTATTTAATTTAACAAAGGTTTAAAGTTATTGGTATCAGCCAAGATTTTTGAAGTGTGTATTTATAAGTGTATAATATTTATATATAATATTACTTATTTGGGGTTAGTTCCATATATTTTGATTAAAAGTTTAGCAAGGTGAAAGAAAAAATTAATGTATCATCATTTGTATTAAATAAAATTGTCGAATAATATTACTTCACATAAATACTATTCTTTTTATATTTTCTAATCTTTAAAAAATCCTGAAAAACAACAAAAACGTTTTTAAACATACAGCAAAAATCATGCCTGGAATAATGATGCTGAAAATTAGCCTAAAATGCATTTAAAATACACCAACATAGAAATAATTTATTTTCTGTAGTTTTGGTGTATTTTGATTTATAAAATGCAGCTTCGATGAGCAAAATAACTTTTAATTTGTGTACGCAAAACTTGTATTACTTAAAGCTGCTTAGTAAGTATTGTATTAATGTGTTATTGAGACTGCCGTGTGTGTGTAGTTGCAGAGTGACATGTCGAGCAGCTTCAGTGAGCCGCTGCAGAGGAAGCTGCTGGAGGTGGAGGGACTTTATAGCAAAAGCCGCTCTCGTCACACCTTCATCCAGGCCCTGACACGCAGGATCCGCGGCCTCGTACACCACGCCAAAAGCTGAACTCCGATATGCAGATTTTCTCTAATTGTGAGAAAACCAAAATCTTTTGAATTAGGTGTCTTTTTTGCAGTTTTGATGACTACCAATCAACACATGAAATGTTCTGCTTATAATGGTCGCTTCCTGCGTTTTTCTAATGTGGTCATTAAATGGTTTTCTAACAGACAGCCATGTTGTTTCTGACTTTCTTGGTAAAATGTGATTTTATATATATATATATATTAGAACTCTTTTTCCCACTATGGACTAGATTATCAATTAAGAGAAAACACTTCCCTGTCATTAAATTTTTTTTTTTACGGCAACCTGTTTTTACCTGTGTTTTAGGTATGTTACAGTATGGGAAGAACTAACGCATGTCCTGGGGGTGTACATTATGTAACAGGCTCTCAGGAACGGAATATATTTTTGATTAGAGAAAGTGAAAGTAAGATTGCGGGAAAAATGAAATTTTATACAATTTTACTTTGGCTTAATCCCTTCTATATCACGCTTTGCCACAAGCAAAATAGTCCCCACATCGATCTGCACAAGCTTACAAATGTGGTTTACAGACACTCTTACACATACGTTTGTGCATGCGCGCATATGTGCAAACATTTATTTGTGTGATTATGTGTCTATATTATATACTATATCTTGAAAAACCTATAAAACTATATCTTTTAGAAAAAAAAAAAAAAAAAAATTCTTAGGTTTTTTTTGGGGGCGTAGTTTGGTAGGTCTCTGAAACATACCAGCATTCAAGTGCAGCATTTGGAAAGAATGTTAGCTTTCTCTGCTATAATATTATAGCGCCTTTGGCTGCATGAGTGTATACGCGTAACCTGAAGGGTTTATGACATCATTAACCTGGATGGGTCTTTTTTTTTTTTTTTTTTTGAGTCCCCAAACTTTGTTGGCTGTAGGCTTTGCTAAGCGAACTCTGTAAAAGCCAATGTCTCCCTTTGCATTGAACTTTGAGCATAATGCATTCAGAGAGTGTTCACACAGCTACATTACACATCAACTAAAATTTAAAATATGATATCCTAGTGGACCACCCCTTTAAGTCCTTATGTCCCTATGCAAATTAATTATGAAACCCAGCGGGGTTTTTTTTTTTTTTTTGTATGGTCATATATTCCTAGCCAAAAATATTCTGCCGATGTCGAATTTAGGTGAACAAATCTTCAAAAGTGCTGGTGGTGGCTGAAAAAAATTAATAAATGTAAACTGATAAAAAGTTTAGTTTTTAAAGCATAAACTTGCTGTATTAGCGATTGAAAAAGACCTGTGAAGTTCAGTGCTGTGCAGCTTGTCTCCAAACTGTAATACAGATGACTTGATGCTATTTAGTAATTTACAACTTTTCAATATTAATGTCTCAGAATTGTAATTGTTACATTATTTTTGAGTAACTTTCACTAAAATAAGTACACAAGTAGAACTCATAATGAAAATATGACAGATTTTAAAACTTAAAACTAGATTAGTGTTTTATATTTTGTACCTCTTTTGTATTTTTGCATTGTTCCATATTATTGGGTAGGCTACTTATTCAGTAACCCTTACCAAAAATAAAATCCTGCAAGATCTCACCACATACCTGAGCATTCCTACAGGATTTCTGACACTATTCTTGTTGAACGTCAGCAGGAACCCTACAGTAATCCTCCAGGGAACATGCTTGTAAAAGTTGTAAAGCGTCACTGCAAAGAGAGAATGGCAAACACAGGCACTTAAGCAAATGCAGCTTTTTCATAATGAAAACCAGAAGTGCAAAACCATTCCAGAATAATCTTGTTTTATTTTACAAGGTACACTTTATAGAAGACAGTAAAGTGCGTAATCTTCAGTTTCAGTTTTACATATAAAAACAGGGTCTGTCTCGGCTCTGAGCTGATGTAGCTTTAATGCGAAAGAGATTCTGGGAATGAAAAGGCCAGCACAGAATACATTCAGATCGATTGCATGGTACGGATCGTTACAGTTGTCAACAAAGAACCACATTAGAATACAGAAACTCACATGATACTTTATCTTTCTAATTTGCCCATAAAAATGTGTGCGTTAGTCATGTCGTAGGCACATCCCGTTCTCAAAAGATGGAGCAATTAAAAATGACTACAGTTCTTAGCTGTGATATGTTTCAAAGTCAAGTTTAAATCATGTTTAACGCTAACATCACATAGTCTTCTTTTTAAATTAAAATTGATCCTATTAAAGAGCATGGGAGGGAAAAAAAAGGCCTGTTTCTCACAACATTAATGACAAATAAATTAATTGATAGTAATTAATACTAAGACTATGCAGCTCATTCTGCAGAGCAAGGCGAGAGGCTGCATGTTTAGGTATGAAGAAGAAATACTCATGCTCATTTCTTAAATATGAATTCATGTATAAATGGTCCAAACTAGGCTGAGAATGTAATTTTGTGCTATGTAAAATCATGCATATCTTCTATAAATTATTATTTTTCTTTTTAAATAATAAACTTATAATAATTACAGTATTTAAAGAACATGTACACATCTCCATCTCCCTGCAGAGTCTGATTGTGCTGTCCACAGAAAAATGGATCATTTACATACACAGAACAAACACTTCCCATTGGTCAGCTGACTGTCTACGAATAAAAGGATAATTACAGAAACTTTTACACTCACAACCAGTTATTTCATGTCAATACTGAATCGATTACAGAGGAGAATTTGATCAATCACACATCATCCATCTCTCATAATTGGATGGAAAGACGTCTCGCAACAAAGTCAACATTTTTGTTCGAATTTTGGCAATAGAAAAGGTGAAACAGCTTATGATGAGTGAAATATTATCACACTGTCTTTTGTGCAGCAGCTCTTCAGAAACTGATCAGAAGTACAGCAGACTTGTGAATGCTTTATAAGATGGATACGATGTGCTGAGGCACTGCAAACACAAGCATGTCAACATCTCAAAGAAACTTCATGCTCCTGTGACGGACATGTTTTTGTGTCCTTGTTGATCCTGGATTTCACAGGAGGGCTGCAGCGGTGCAGATGATAAAGTTCAAGGGGTATGGTATTACATAATTCAATTTCATATTTTCCTCATAGATTTCAGTTACCCTCCACATAAAAACCCTCTCACATTTTGACAAGGGACACATTTAATAAACCAAACCCTTGAATTCAGTTGCCCCAAAACTAAAACACAGATAAAATATTAGCAGGTTAATTTAAACTTCTCATTTTTTTCTAGCTTATTGTCAAGCTTTAAAACCCCTTATAAAATTAACCATGGTTTATAGTAAACGTGTACTAGCCTACCAATAACCATGTTAAGTTTGTGTGTAACGATAACTATTTGTACACAGTTTACTACAAATACCGAAGCTAATTAATATATAACATGGTAAATAAACACACACAAAAAAGGTTGCGTTATTTATTTAACCCAATGGTTGAGGTAAAAATATTAGGTTATTATTATTATTTTATAACTCAACCAGTAGGGTCAAAAATGTGATTTTCAACAGTCAACTGATGCAACGGACACAGAACAGCTGTATGCTAATATGCGTGCGTAATGTCGCAATATATTGAATATATTGAAAACAACAACATCATCATGGTTTAACTAGAGAAATCGCTTTGTTTTTGTTTAACGTTATAAATAGTAAAACCGAATCAAAGACTAAAGTATACAAAAAGGGACTTTGTCCGAACTCGTATAAGGGTGTTTTCCTGAGGCAAATGTTGCCGGATTTCTCCACAAGTTGTTTTACTGACCTATTTTTATGTCAAAACCACATATTATACGATAAAATATGAGCTAATACTTTTTGGAAGATGGTTTTAATCGTGTAACATACCTTTTGATGTTCAGTCGTGTGTATTTTGCGCTTAGAAAAAACGAGAGACTATCATTTCCCGCGCTCCGCGTCAAGGCTCGTCGGTGTCTGTCGATAAACGCTAGCATGCGTCTTCACATTGAACGAGTACTTGATAGCCAAATCCCTTCATATCACCTATTGAAGTACGAATTAAAAAACAAACAAACCCTGGAGTTAATGAGAGCCGCAAGACGTTTTAAGTTTGACATTACGACTTTAAAAAATGATTTTGCAATCAATGATTATGAAAAGTCAAACGCCATTGTTTGAATTTAGTTATTTGATTAAAAAAAGATAGTTGTGATAACTGAATAAGCTTGAAGTATGGTTTGTTTTTAATTTAAATAAAAAAGTCAGTTCTGTGTAATAATATAATAATAAAAACCAAGTATAGCCTATCTTTGACCTCAGAAGGCAGCTAAGTGTAAAACCCAAAGTATCCTACTTAGTTTTTACACATAGTTGGGTATGCGTACAATGTACTTGACAAAAATGTCATCATAAGAACGCAGTACGCACACATAAACGCACAGTCCATAATTTCGAATAATTGCACATACATTGAGCAGCTCACACATGGCCTTTGAACTGTTTTTGCATTACTTATTGTCCTCACGCTCTATTCACTGGGAACCAGAAATATGACACTGGAAACCAGAAATATGATAAGCATTTTGTTTCGCTCCTGACTGCTACACGAGGATGTCAAGTGCCCTCTATCAAATGACTGTTGCATGTATAAATAGCATTTTAAAAAATTAATCTTTACATGTCACATTTTCTTGCCTGAATATTTGCATTGCACGGTGAGCCTGATTGCAATTTGTTTTCAGATAACATAATAAAACTGATAACACCATACCATGACTACCCATCAAACCGCTGCAACCCTATAAAATGAAAACACATGATTAAAATAACGATGTCCTTAATGAGTGTTCTGCAATTTTAAGCCGTTTAAGTTTTTAAAAACCACTCACATCCAGAATAATCCTATTTCTGCCTCCACACGCTATATACATAACATGTAAATGTTCTGAATTGTACACTATTTACATTAGGCTTTGAATCAGTGTGCTGTCAGCTGAAGCATGACGTTATTTCCTACATGTAATCCTTTGTGAACTTCAAATCTGGTCAAGCTGGCATCCTGCAAGTGTTCAAAATAATCCAAAGGGAGCTTTTTAGGAGACCTGGACCAAACGCTGTAATCTCAGTCTGACCAGCAGAGGGCAGCAGGAGAGCAACACTATACACAGACAGCACCACCAGTAGATAAATCTCCAAGGAGAGTTTGGCGTCTTTGTTCAGCTGCCGTTTGAATTTAACTCATGTGTGATTTCTGCAGAACTGCTTTCTTCAGGCGACTCTGGAACTTCGCCTGTCACCGCCATACGGATGACTTTGAGCCAGCGCTGTTTCAGTTCCTCGCTCTCTGCGGCGAAGCTGTGGACTGATTTGGACTGAGAGAGTCTGAAGCTGGCAGGAGGGTCAGTGGGTCTTGGATTGTCCTCCACCTGGTAGCCCAGCAGAGGAATGGTGGACTGGGCCTTGACGTCCTGCGAGGACAGTGAATGTTTGTTTTAGTAAAGGGAAGTGCTGTACGGGAACAGAAATGGGATGTTCAGTGTGTGATGAAAGAGCACTGACCTGTGGTGCTCCGTACAAGTAGAGAACTAGAGCTTCTTTCTCAGGAATCACACACCAGACTTTCTGCCAAGGCTTGTTCTTCTCACAGTACTGCAGGAAGCCACACATGATGCTGCTGCCGGAGAACTGAGCCGCTTCAATCTGGCAGAGAACCACAGACACTCAGTACAAAAATAATGGCTGGAAGGCTATGAAAATATTAAGAGACCACTTCAAAATTAGCTTTTTGGATGATTTTGTAAACTACTGATGACATTTCTTCAAAATGTGTGTTGCATAGAATAAAAGACTCAATGTTTTCAGATATGTTTATATTAAAAATACAAATTTTCATGACAAAACTTCTTTAGATATTTAGTTACAAAATCAGTATCTGATGTTTAGATTTTTATTCACAACAGATTAAAACATCATTCTGACCAATTGTCATTTTCTAGGGGAGAATTTAGAAGTTTGTTGGTCTAAAAAAAAAAAAAAATTAAATATATTATTTTGTTTTCTCATACCAATATCTAATTACGGGCGTACTCACAGTATGCTATCCGAACCGTGCCCAGGCCTGTTTCCTGGATCGCTTGAGAAGTGTGAGTGCTCTGAATCAGGCTCAGGCGAGGTTTAGTTGGCCGGCCCTGTCCCAGTTGGAAGAGGTGTGCCTGAGCACGGATCACTTGGGCCCTGTTTATACTAGTGCGTTTTAGTTTTAAAACGGTGTTTTAGCATGAAAACAATCCGCGTCCACACTAGCGTTTTACCCAAGCGTCTCTCAACAGAGCTCCGTCCACATTACCCCACCAAAAATGTATATCACGTGACCATTCGCGCACTCTGGGCTTGCGCGTTCAAGTATAAACTGGAAGCACGCGTCTCGCTCGGCATTTGGTTATTGTTAGTCAACAAACGCCGGTTGAACGATGAACGCGATGGCAAAGAAAGCAAGAGAGGTCTTTTTGTGGACAGACGACGAGGTCGAGTTGTAAAATAACAAATCAATGTAAAACATCCATGGCTATCGAAAATACAGTGTTTACAGTGAAGGCTGGTATTGCTTTTTTCCAGTGACGTTATAGCCATGTGCGCTTGACGAATAAGGGAAGGATACGCAATGACCCAAATCCCCAATCACGTATCGGATCTCAGCAGCCACGCCTCCGTTTTCAAATGTCTCCGTTTTCGCACGTCCACACTGAGACGCAGCAGCAGCGTTTTAGAATGAAAACGGCTTCTCCAGCGTTTCCAAAATGCTCCGTTTTCGCAGCTCGAAAACTCCGGCGTAGTGTGGATTAATGGCGTAACCGTAGCAAAACGTATGCGTTTTAAAACGAAAACACACTAGTGTAAACGGGGCCTTGGGCTTAGCCATGGTACGCTTGTAGTGTGAGTGCAAAGCACGCCTAAGCCCGAAACTGAAGAGGAGACGTGACTTTTGGGGACTGTTTCACAGATTAGTGTTGTAGATTAATAAAGATGCAAACCCATCACTGCACGACAGCTGCACCTTTAGCAAGCCTTTTAATTCATGCAGCTCGAGGACTTTATGGTTGTTTACGAGAGTCAAAAGTGGCTGATCTGTTCGGCGAAATATTTGATTGTGTCACTGCATATCAAACGGCTAAAACGATATAATGATATAAAGAAATGTCCACTGTGCTGAGTGACAGCACTTCTTAAACTAAGCAGTGCATCATCGATGACGAAGGCGTGCTTAGGCCCGAATGTAAAGTGATTGGGGGAGACGAGAGGGGGGACAAGCGTGCTTCGACCCGGTTCAAGTGAACTGTACATATTGTGAGTACGCCCTAATTAAGAGAAACTACTGAGAATTTACAGTGGTCACATAAATAGTTTCATATACTGTATGCAACAATACATCAATCCAGATAAAACAAACAAACAAACAAAAACACAACTTAATAAGGGGTCATTAATTTCAGCACAAAAAAGCGTAAAATTATAATAATTACTAAATGTTACAATTCTTTTTAGTAAGCTTCTGTAATTAATATAACATTTTAGTATTTATTTATAAATTAAAAGTCTTAAGTAAAGCATCTAATAAATTATAGAGAATCAGATGTTAACATTTCACATTTCACTTCAACATCAAACGAAAAGAAATATAAACACTGCTAAAGAAATAAAGGGAATACTTGGAGTGTTCCCTTTTTTGAGCTATTTACAGTGCTCAGCACAACCAAGTACACCCCATTTTGAAAATGAATATTTTTATCCATTTCTCAGTGAATAAAGGCAATGTAATTTGGTGCATTAAAAAATAGATCAATTAAACAGATATATTTATTAAAATATTATTTTAGGCACCAAACATTTAAAAATAGAAAGATAATGCAATTAAATTCAAGCAAAATATTGCTAAAAATACAACCTACAAGATTTCAACAAAATCTTTCAATTTTTTTGCTTCTCTCTTGATGTGAAATATGAATCTGACAGCTTAAATGACATACACAAAACGTAAGTAAAAAAAAATTTAAAAGCCAAAAGAAGAGGGTAGTTTTTCAGTATTAAGTTTAGTTTGTTCTCATGATGTGACAGTTTAGAAAAGGGAACAAGCAAAGCCAATACTTCACAAATAAGCTTTAAAAATATTTTGCACGATCAGCTTTGTAGCATCACTCCCTCTTCCAAAAGATCAACATACCAGAACATTAAATCACCAAAGAACCAGTGGCAACACTTTATAATAAGCCTAATTTTAAATAATAATACTATTCAATGCTAAACAGATCATCAGTTTATGTAAAGTAGTCAGTTAATTGCTATATTTTTATGCACATCCACAAATGTACATCGACTGCTGATCTGCAGAGCATTACAAAATATTTTTGTTTTTATTATCTGCATATTATAAAGTGTTACCGATCTTACCGCTGTAGAATCCACCACAACAGTTTGTGCACATCGTGTTTTCCTCCGTAACTGTGCATATATACAGTATATATGAAGGTTAGATGAGCTCTTTTTCTGAATTGGTAGAGTGTCACAAATTGGCAGGTTGTGTGGTGCTGTACTCACCTCAAGGATTCCCTTCTTCTTGCCTTCTCTGTCCTCACTGTCTGTGCGGCCTGTTAGGATGAAGTAACAGTGTTTGCACACCTTGCTAATCTTGTTTCCATCATATTCAAGAGTAGCTTTGTAGTCAGAGCACTTCCAGCAGACCACCTGAAGGAGATGGATATTTAAGCACACCTCAAAACTGTAAAAGTACAAGATGTTTTTTTATTTTCTTCTGGTTTGTTTGCGCTTACGTATCCACAGGCCCGACAGTGATGCCGCCTGCGTGTGATGGCGTTAAACCCTTCTTTGCACTTCATGCACATGGTCACTTCATTGTCTCGGATCCAGCGAGGGGCTCTTTTACCAAGCTCTGATATATTTAGGTCCTACAGTAAAATATAGACATTATATATGTGTGAGAGTTAAAAAAAATTATAAAATAAAACAGAAAATACAGAATACACCTCATCCTTCCTCAAAACTATACATGAGCTGACACCTAAGTATGTGAATGAGAACACAATAGCTATGTTTTCATCCACCTATTTTTACGTGCATTTTAGCTTTAAGCATTAAAAAAACAAATAAATAAATAAAAAATTTAGTTGATGGAAACACCAAGATGCGCATACATTTTGAAGATAAACTTCGATGGAAACACTTTTACTGAACAAATTCCGTATTGCGTATTCCAAATTGCGTATTAAAAAAGGTCTTGTGATTTTGCTATAAGAGATCATGTGTGTAAATGGACAAATCAGCAGAATGACCACATTGTAAAACATCTGAAAAGTCGTTTAACGCCTTAACCATAACAGTGTTAGTGTTATTATTAATTACCTCCAGAACTGTCAAGAGTGTCTGCGCTCTGTATCTCATGCAAGCTTCAAACGCCACTATGCATTAATTGCATGTCAGCATTCTGTCTTCTGAGATGCAAGTCATTTATTAAATGAAGAAAAGATTGACCGCAGCAAATTCCGTTTTCACTGTTGATATTTGGTGCCAGTTAATCAAGAAGTGATGATTTTGTTCTCTTTGACTAGTTGGATGGAAACGCTGCTTTATTCGCACATCTTTTATTGGATTTAAATTTCAGTTTTTCGCATAAATTTAATTCACATTTTTTGATGGAAACATAGCTAATGACACAATTGCTAAATTAAAACCCAGTTGATTTAATAACTATAAAAAAACTATTTTATTTAGTTAATATTTACTATTAATCAAGCTATTTAAAAAATCTGAATCATTTTAAAAAAATTTTTGAAATCTTTTAGATTTTTTTTATTATTTAAAAATGTTATAATGAATCATTGAGTTAAACATTCAATTTAAATACTTAATTTAAATTTTAGTCATACATTTCATATATTTAAATAACATACATCTAATATATTAAATAAAAAAGCATATTAAACTAAATTGCATTAGAATATTTGATTTATTAATAAATAGATAATTAGCATAACTAAATAACTGTAAATGAACTGATCATTTAAACAAAAATTTAAATGATTGAAATAACTGAATAATCCAATTATTTAAATATTTAAATATCTGAATATAAAACAAGTCAATGCATGACAAATCCTCTCTGTATAATGCATATTAAATATATATAAATATTCTCTTATAAGCCTTCAGTCATGTTGTCCAGCTGAATATTATAGCTCTAATTAGGCACACTGACCGAAACTTCCTCTGAATCTTTAAATGCTGATTTAAAGGTCTCATTCTTCTGGAGGGAGATGTCTATTGTTTCTGTGAATGCCTGAAACACACAGGAGATCAGTTTTAAAAATCAGTATTAATGCACATCCAAGTATAACAGTATCATTATAATCATCTTACCTTAATCCAGCTTTCTTTATCATGTTTAGAGCTGTAATGAGACAACGACACCATTAAAACAAGCCATACTGTGCAATATATTTATATTTCATATTTGCTCTATGATGCTTTGTATGAACAATGGGAGTAACTTTCATTAAAGTGTAAACAATATCAGCATATGTTAGTCTTAAGGATATCGATGCTGCAAAACATTGACAAAATTTGCAATAAGAAGATATGAACATCCAAAACTTGCCACAGTTTGTCACTTCTGCCTAAATGGATCAACATTTTTTTTCACATCCCCTCATACTTCAGTCTCTCATCAAATCTTCTGACCAATCAAATGCTCTCTAGTATCTTACATATCCTGTCCCCTTCAAAACACGTGCTTGACCTCAATAACTCTAATAGGGTATATGCAGAAGTATGCAGAAGGACTTTTAATTTTCAGTAACCTTGGTCAAGCGCTTCAGGTGAACTGTATGCTGTTACAAAATCGGCACGTTGAAGGTCTGTTTCCTTTAAAAATCAACAATCTCCATGTCTGATTGATATACGATATAAAGTGGGTCTTAGAATGTGCAAGAAGCCCTGCATTAAATTAAAATTCCCCCACCATGTCTTTAAAATATTGAGGTGGTTTTGGACTTTGGAAAATGGGTTAATCCGAATAATAGGACATGGAGGCGTGCCACGGTGGCGTAGTGAGTAGCACATTCGCCTCACAGCAAGAAGGTCAGTGGTTCGAGCCTCGGCTGGGTCAGTTGGCATTTCTGTGTGGAGTTTGCATGTTCTCCCCGTGGTTGCGTAGGTTTCCTCCGGGTGCTCCGGTTTCCCCCACAAGTCCAAAGACATGTGGTATAGGTGAATTGGGTAGGCTAAATTGTCCGTAGTGTATGAGTGTGAATGAGTGTGTATGGATGTTTCCCAGAGATAGGTTGCAGCTGGAAGGGCATCCGCTGCGTGAAACAAATGCTGGATAAGTTGGCGGTTCATTCCGCTGTGGCGACCCCAGATTAATAAAGGGACTAAGCCGAAAAGAAAATGAATGAATGAATAGGACATGGAAAGGCATTTGACAAATAAAGTAATGTAGTAATTGTTTTCATTATGCTTCCATTGTTTACTGTTCGTCACTAAGTTACCAATCCTACGGTCGGCGACTCTAGCAACTTGATGAAAATGCATGTAATGCACATTTAGGATAGAAAAAAAATAAAATATTTTTTTTGCAAAAGATACAATTCACTATGGACGGGATCCCAGCTAGCGAAGAATGTTTTTTAAAAATGGGTACAATAAGGTGACATTGTTGTCTTTATAACACATCCAAATATTAAAATGAAACTTCTTCTAATCAACAAATTATTTTCAGGAGACCATGAATAGGCCACAAAAAAAAGCCTTTTTGAATCAATATTAAAGATGCATATTGATTATTACTTTACTGTAGAGAAAACAATCAATATAGTTTTGAGTGTGATTCTAATGTC
The DNA here is from genome assembly GCA_903798035.1 of Danio albolineatus. NCBI lineage: Eukaryota > Metazoa > Chordata > Actinopteri > Cypriniformes > Danionidae > Danio > Danio albolineatus. The sequence continues at coordinate 1,228,005 of CAIGQQ010033467.1, forward strand.
ACATTAAAATATCATAATGTTATTTTCCTAATGGATAAAAATTAGGCACAAAGTCAAACGCATATGTTTTAATAATTTGTCTTATTTAAAATGTTTGGTTCCAGCACATTTTGACTAGTGGTTCCCCCCAGAAAGAAGTGCAACTTATAACTTGCAATGCATTCGTCACGTGTGGACAAAGCTGTAAGGAAAGATAACAAGCGAAGACAGGATAGTCTGTACCTGGCCTGCAGCTCCAGTGTTCGCTCTTTTCCAGAAACCTGAAAGGTGTGAGGATAGTCCTCATTGAACGTCTCTTTCACATTCATGCCTTCAATGCCGATACGTGTGCGCACCGTGAACTTCTGTCCCACCAGGCTAAACTTGGGAACGCAGTACAGCAGCATGTTGTTGAACTGTAGGAAAGAATGAACGGAGATTCAGGATGATAAACAGCTGACAGTCACAAAGGATTATGTAAAGCTAAACAATCATAGTAGTGAAATAATCATCAGAACGGGCAATAGTTACCAGGAAGAGATATCTGTCCATGGCTGAAGTGTTTCTGGCTGCCAGTTTCAGAATGTGACCCTCCTTTATTAACTCATTCGAGGGGTTTACAATGTCCTCCTCTTCTCCCAGCATCTCATAAATCTCCAGCAGCTTCTTTAGGTTTTCCTGAGAGATGAAACAAGAAGAAACTTAGTTTTCTATCAATAAATTGTAACTATTTTCTAAATGTATGTCAAAGATCTTAATGTAATAACTTAATGCAAGCAAATACTTTATGTGTGAAACAAGGACATAATGAGATATAATCTACAGGATTAGCTGTACAGTATAAAAAAAATAAATAAAAAAAAACACTCACTGTTTTCCGAATAGCAGTGTTGGAATGAGTGGCAGCCGTGCCAATGATCTCTAAAGACTCTGAAAACACACAAGTTTCGTATTTAGAAGAGGTCTTGTTTAAAGTCTGTTTTTAGGAAGCTGCTCGCTGAACTCACTTTCAGCGTCCCGCCGGTCCATGTGCTCTGGAGGGAGTTTCTTCAGATAGTCTTTGAGCAGCATCTCGTATCGTGGCACTCTCTGAACCGGCTCCAACATGTGGTGCTGCAGCGTCAGATTGCCACACACTTCCTGACTCTGAACACACAAACACGCATGTCAATCTACATGCACTTAAGAATGTTTCAGTCAATAAATTCAGCTCTACAAAAAACAAAAACAACAACAACAACAAACAGCCAAAACTAAAATTGATCACTCTAAACATTCAAAATGTGTATATGATTTTTTTATATTCTGTTTGGACTTGAAGAATAATTGTTTTTCAAAATGTTAAATGTTACAATATATTACCATGTTAATAATGCACTCATCCCCTTTTAGATTAGTTAAACATTTGAAAAAAAATATTCAAAATGACACATGAACCAGGACAAAAAACTTTTTTGTAACTATTTTCAATTTTGATAAGAAAATATATTTGAATATGACACTGCATAAACCATTTATTCATTAATTCCCATTTCGGCTTAGTCCCTTTATTAATCAGGGGGTGCATAAACCATATAATTAATACAATTTGTATTAACTTTTACTTTTAGATTAATTAAAAAATAAAAAAAGGTTTGATTCTGCTATTAAGTAAGCATATCATTCTTATCATTGACATGTTCATTTATTCATTCATTCATTTTCCTATGGCTTAGGCCCTTATTTATGAGGGTAAGCAATTACAGTATGAATGCATAATGCTGAGTTCAGACTGCATGATTTTAACCCCGAATTTGACTCGGCAACAGGTTTTGAGAAATCGCCGGCAAAAATGTTTATTTGGACCCAAGAAATGGAGGAAATCTAGCAGATATTTGGCAGGAGCACCCGTTTCTGTTCGACGTGTCATCTGAGCAAAAACACAACCGGGTCGAAAAAAAAAAAAGTTGAGCAGAAATGACCAATTCCCTTCAAACCCAGGTGAGCAAATATGTGCATTTTCTACCCCCTTAAAGGCTTCTTTCTCGTTATGTAGTTATTTTCAAAAGAGATACTATGTGTTTTTGGTTGTGAGATGTATTTTGGACAAAGTTGTCAGCGATTCTTCCTATTTTAAAGTCATACCGTGTGAAACCCCCTGTCATTGATTCATCTTGCAGTGTAAACAAAGCAGCAACAAAGCGCAGCCCAGATAGTCATGCAGTGTGAAAACATCTGTGACACGACTAAATCATGCAGGCTGAACTCGGCATAAAAGAAAGAACAAATTTATGACTGTTTTTTTAAGAAGAATTACTTTGGCAGTTGGGAGTCCTAACAATGGGCGCCACGGTGGCGTAGTGAGTAGCACGTTCGCCTCACAGCAAGAAGGTCGCTGGTTCAAGCCTCGGCTGGGTCAGTTGGCATTTCTGTGTGGAGTTTGCATGTTCTCCCCGTGGTTGCGTGGGTTTCCTCCGGGTGCTCCGCTGTTCCCCACAGTCCAAAGACATGCGGTACAGGTGAATTGGGTAAGCTAAATTGTCCGTAGTGTATGTGTGTGAATGAGAATGTATGGATGTTTCCCAGAGATGGGTTGCGGCTGGAAGGGCATCCACTGCATAAAACAAATGCTGCATAAGTTGGCGGCTCATTCCGCTGTGGCGACCCCGGATTAATAAAGGGACTAAGCCGACAAGAAAATGAATGAATGAGTCCTAACAATTTGTAAAACAAAATGCCTACATTTCAACATTTATTTACCGCAAATACTGTATTTAATATGAATTTATTCGATTTATTGTTCTTCTGGTATTCTAATGGTCACTTAACTTTGCTATTTAAAAGCACTCTTTTCAAGAACAGCAATCTGCATCAGTGTTCACCTGTATATGCAGAATGATGGCTTTAAATGGAGGCGAGCGATCTATCCACTGCTTCAGCAAATCCATGGCATGATCAAAGTTCCTCACATACTCGGCGTACATTTTCAGGAAGGGCGTGAGCTTCTGTAGGATGTCTCCAATGCGAGGTGTTGACGTCCTGGGGGAAAATTTCAGAGCATTAATTATCAATTTAAGATCATCAATTAAACCCAAAACTCTACAAACTGAGTGTGTAAATATCTCACCATTCTCCCATCCGTTTTTCCAGGTCAGGCAGAAGGAACTGGCTGTGGAAGGCATTAATGGAGGTGATGTTGGAAAATATGCTTTTCACCACATCCGCAGGGAACGTTTCTTTTCTTGCCTCTTCCATGAGCTTGGTGTAAAACACCTACAAAAGAGGGCTGAACTCAGATGATGCATGATGTGTCTGCGTAACACTATTTTTAAAGAGTCTATGCATAGGTTTCAGAAAACAGTGTCAATAGTGATACCGGTGGCTGTTAGGTAAACTGCAGCCAGAAATGTAAATTTTTTGCACTTGTATACTTTTAATCTTCTTTGTAATTGTTTAAATTTTGTAAGAAACGTGAAGTATACTTATAAATGGCAATATACTTATGAACAACACTCAGACACTTGTTAAAAAAGGTACTTTGATGAATATGTAAAATTTTGCTCTGCGCTCTCCTCTCAAAGAAAAATGACAGCGGTGTAAAATCAGCGTGAAGAATGTGATCATATAGATAGACATCATGTAGAGAGGTCATTAAATTAATACCAATGTACAACAGGACTATTTCTGCTCGCGCTTATCACCAATTTTGAATGCTTCATGACTTAACAGTAATCAATGTGATCGTGCAAAAGTGTACATTTTGTAAAAAAAAAAGATTTATTTATTTTTTTTGGCTTGACGTGACATGTTAAAAACTAGTCGACCAAAAATAAGATTGGAGCTTTTGTTTCCATTCCTGCATCTGATAAAGTTACAGTAAATGTGACTAGGTGGCACTCATTGTCTAGCCAAGTTCGTTTTCCTTATGACAAATAAGATGCTTTAACGAATTGCAGATCAAATATGATACAATGGTGAGTATTATTTCACCTAATTAAGCCTCATCAAATATAAGGGAGTGATTTTGCACGTGTACAACACCAGTGAAAATCGCTTTGGTGGGAATGCTAAAAATGTCTCAAAAACTGCTGATGGTAAGCAAGAGCAAAATTCATCCCAATGTGCACGAGCCTTTATTATGAGAATAGACTGACTGAGATCGCCATACTGATAAACAGTGCTCTAGTACTGGTTCAGTACACTATTAAAAGAAGCAAAAAACGCTCCAACAACAACAAAAACTAAACAAAATGAGGACTTACCTTGTCTAATAAATTAAGTCGTGCAACATAGGCCTTCTCTGTCTGCAAAAGTTCATTTGCAATCTTGTAGAGTTTCTGCTCATTGGTTTCCTAAAGAAAAAATGTCATACTTTAACTCTTCAATGCAGTATCAAGTGAAGTACCACTTCACTCAATTTGAGGTTGATTTTTTATTGACTTTATTTAATTGGTATTTTAACTGAATTAAAAAACATAATTATTATAATGATTTTTTTACTAAAATGAAATCAGTAAAAACAATTTAATTGTTTTTACTGATTTCATTTTAGTAAAAAAATCATTATAATAATTATGTTTTTTAATTCAGTTAAAATACC
>CAIGQQ010033467.1:1232962-1258414 GCA_903798035.1 Danio albolineatus
TATATATATATATATATATATACATGATGCTGAACAAAATGTATTTGCATTGATAATAAGAACTATTATTAATGATGAACACCAAATAATAATTCATGTTTTAAAAAAAAGCACCAAATCAGCCTATTAGAGTGATTTTTGAAAGAGTAATGATGCTAAAAGTTCAGCTTTGAATCACAGGAAAGCAGAGGAATCTCAGAATTAAGTCTTTAAATATACACACAGAAATTTTTATTTAAAACTAAATGTGTCAGTTTTACTGTATTTACTGCATTTTTGATCAATTCAGTGCAGCTGTGGATGAGATCTGTCAAAAGCAAGAACAAACTGCTTTCAATGCTTTCAAAGTGCGAATCGTATAATAGTGATTCAAACTTTTCCCTCAGAAACTCTTCCTGAGTCTCTATACAAACCTTGAGCTCATTTTAAGTTAAATTATTAAAGACGTTTGTGTTGAATTTTGCTGAGGGTGAACTAACACTGCAGATGTCCCCAGCTCAGCGGCTCACATGGCCAAGGGGAAACCGAGCTCTGAACATAAAGGTCAAGAGCAAAGCCATTGAGAGGTGGACTTCCAACTCCACCTACATTCCTCACGTCTCCATCACATTCTTCCCCTCGTTCTCTCCATCACACCCATATGCCATGAAACATCCACTGGCAAACACTGTTAACACGAAAACTGCCAGCCTTTCAAAATTCCCCCATGCACATGACTACAGTTTTGAAATGGCTTAAAATGACCTATGTTGCTATATTATGCCAGTGTCTCCACAAAGTAATTTCTAGAGTCATGAAATTATTATATTTGGTCATCAACAATGGTGCTGAGGTGATACAGGACACAGCATTCACATTTGTGTTTCTAACACTGGTTGGGCAAAATCTCTTTGTTATTCATCAGGTTAAAATCTGATTAGCGAGTAAAATTTTCTGCTTAATAACAGAAACTGAAAAAAAATATCTGTTAATTAATAGTTTTCATGTTTTGTGATTCACAAGCGTTTTCCGTTTATTTACTGTATGGTTCTGAATTGCATTATGGGATGTTGATCTCTGCTCTGTCAACTTTTGATGTAGAAATTTCAACGCTACAGCTTGAGCGACTTTTATTGAAATTTTAGAAGTTATATTATTATTATTATTATTATTATTATTATTATTACAAGTAATAATACACTGTAAAACCCAACAGTCAACTTTATAAAACGAAATGAGTGTAGTTAACTCACAATTTACTGAGTTAATTTTACTCATTAGAAAAGAGTGTTGAAATCAGTGTTGAAGGTAATAAGTTAATTAAATACCTCATTACTTTAACTTAACACATTACTCATATAGACTAGTTTTTTAACTTAAATGGTTTGTAGCAATCGGTTTCCTCAATCGGTTTGAGTTGACTTAACTTATTAGGTTTTACAGTACTCCGTTGGTTTGAGTTCTCTTCATTTCTTGGTTTTACTTTGCTCAAATTGCTTTGTTTACTCAAATGGATTAAGTTTACAGTACTCATTAGGATTAGTTTTTGAACTTAAATGGTTTGTTGCAAACAGTTTCCTCAAATGGTTTGAGTTACCTTAACGTATTGGGTTTTACAGTGTAGCAAAATAATTCTGTAAAATAACAGAAAATGTACTGGCAGTTTATTACATGATTTTTGTATCGTAATGTACAGCACAATCCCAGACAATATATCACTTTATTAGATGAAGATGAATTTTTCAAGGTAAAAAAAGCTGTTGGAAGAAAGACCATGGTCCTATATTGCAATTCAAAAGCATAAATAAACAGGGAAAATTAACAGATAAAAACATGAATCACAAAACAGAGAAAACTGCTAATCTATGGATATCGAAAAATAAGCAGTGCAAAAATGACAGTGTTAAAATGAAGTCATTATATCACCTTATTCACCATCAAAAGGACTATCACATACGAAAAAATAATGATAAGGTAGTGTCACAAATATTCCATATTTCTAATAAAAATTAAGAGAGTTATATTTGGCTTTGTGCTTTATTTTTTTATCTGGCATGATAAAAGTGTTTCACTTGGTATTTTAACATTAGTGACATTAGTATCGCAAGCAAATCTGTGGCCAAAGCTCTTCTGTGTTGTTCCTGCAGATTATTTTCTCTTTGTATTCCCTACAGTACAGTAATATTCATTAAATGCTTGTAATATTGCTGCATACACTTTGGGAGTTATTCAGGGTCTGCTGAAAGTAATTTGTTAATTGTAATGTTTACTTTTAATATTAGACTGATGAACTATGCAGACAATAACATCACCTGATTGTCCCTTGCTTTTATTTTTTAAAGACTTCACTGATTGCTAATGCTTACAGTATTACAGAAGTTGCTACTATTATTTATACAAATGATTATGGGCCATGACATCACGGTGAAGTAGTAAGTTGCACGATCGTCTCACAGCAAGAAGGTCACTGGTTCGAGCCTCGGCTGGGTCAGTTGGTTTTTCAGTGTGGAGTTTGCATGTTCTCTCCGTGTTCACATGGGTTTTCACCGGTGCTCCAGTTTCCCCCACAAGGCCAAAGACATGTGGTATAGGTGAATCGGGTAAGCTAAATTGTCCATAGTATATGAGTGTAAATGAGTGTGTATAAGTGTTTCCCAGTGATGGGTTGCAGCTGGAAGGGCAACAGCTGCGTAAAACATATGCTGGATAAGTTGGCGGTTCATTTCGCTGTGGCGAAAACAGATTAATAAAGGGACGAAGCCGAAAAAAATAAATGAATGAATGAATGAATTATGCGCCATTAGAAAAAGGTGGATCCTTCAGGTATAAAAGCTCCATTTTGAATTAATGGTTTTATTTAAAGGAATACTTACTACATTTAATACACTTTTCACCAGTTAAACAATTGAGTTTTATAATTATTGAATCAATTTATCTCCTGGTCTAGCGAGAGCACTTGTAGCCTAGCTTAGCATAAATCATTGAATCAGATTAGACCATTAGCATCTCGCTCAAAGCAATTCAAAAAACAGTTTTGATAATGTTCCTATTTGAAGCTCGACTCTTCTGTAGTTGCAGCATGCATTAAGACTGACAGAAAATGCAGCAAAGTTACTTGACTACTGCAGATGGGCCAAGTTTTAAATAAGAAAATTATCAAAACACTTCACTTTTTTTTATTTTTTTTGAGTGATACAATAATGGTCTAGTCTGATTCAAAGACTTGCTCCTGCCATATCCAGAGAGTGGCTAATTGGATTCCAAAATGGTAACACTCACCTGTTTAACTTTAGGTGACTTCTAAAATGAGGCTGTTTTTATTAAAAGAAGTGGAGAATTCCTTTAAACAATTACAACAACAGCGACTTGCATTAAACAGTTTATGTAAAAGTTAATGACTGGAAGACCTGGTAATTTATTAAAAATCTGTTATGTTCATTAGAAAAGTAGCTATGGGTAAACATGACCCTGTGGCTGTTCCAGTGTTAAAGCAACTTCCTGATGAATACTGAGCATGAACAGCGCTGCTCTCTGCCTGTCAGCACTTTGAGGACACGCAGTCTATCTGTTCTTATCACAATCTACAACCTCAGCTCACATAAATACCCTTTGAACTATTTAGAGGACACCACTTAACTGATGAAAGGAACTAACTTACAATATATCCAGCTTTTGGCACAGTTGACTGCGATTTAAAAAGAAGCTTGTTGTTGGGATGTGCCTCAGAGGACGGGAGATAAAAGGATTGATAAGAGGAAAAGAATAAAGGCAGTAAACGAGGGCCTGGCATTGACAGACAATTGGAGGTCCATGTTCTGGATGAAGTAGAAGTTTGATTTATTTATATTTAACATTTATTATGAAATTATGTGTTAATATAAACGATGACCTAAACAACAACAATAATAGTACTATTACTTTTTACAATAACACAAACTCAAATATGGAAAATCCATAAACTTTTACTTTGTAAAAAGAACTGTTATCCTGAGTGTTTTAAGAGATTGCTTGAGTCTTGAGATGCAGATAGTTTTGAGATGTTTTTTTTTTAACACAACAGCATAGTACAGTATGCGGACAACTTTTGCTGAACTATTTTGGTACTCTTTTTAACAGAACTTAAACGTTTAGAATTCGAAATAATTATTTATTAATTTATTTACAACTATTTGTATGTTTCTATAGCATCCATCATACTGTATTGTGAAAAAGATTATTTTGGCAAGTGCATCATGTCATGCTAAAAACTCCCCTTAGTCATGACAATATTGACAATATAGCACAACCCTTGTACATTACTGATAAATTAACATAATGAACCATATTTCTTAGTGAATATCACTTCAGTCTTCTCGATCCTCGTCAAGATAAATGAAACAAAACTAAACTGACAGCTTAAATCCATCTCTATTGCTTTTTAAAGCCATAGTTCATAATTGTAAAAATAATTCTGTAAATAATGTTCATTTTCTTCCACACACTGATTGTTTTTTATTGCAAAAGCATTCATGAATGTATTGTCATGGTGTTAGTTTCTTAAACTCAGAGTACCAGTACTACTATTTGGCATTTTATCTACTTCAATTTTTTAATAATAATAAAAAAAAGGTCACTACTTCTCTTTAGATCTAAGAATGTAAGGGTTAGGAATTAAGATGGAATGCAGCCCTTGCCTGTAAAATGATGAAAGGTCAAATTAAAAAAGTCTCTAATGTTAATGTCAGCATCTAAATCCAGCAGATGAGACAGCAAATTACTCAGCAGGGCTTGAAGTGTCAAATAACTAACGGTGAGTCACAACCAACTTTATAAACACACTCGCACAGACATGCATATAGGCATGGGCCGGAATAAGATTCTGTCAGATGGATAAAAATATCACGGTATTGTGAATATTGCTCTAAAATAGGTTCTTTTAAAATGTCTTGGTAAAAAACACAATTTTTCCTCATTGAACCCAATATATGTTTGGAACAGTAAACAGGCTGAATAACTCAAATAAATAATTTACTTTCACTGTCTTCATTAGTTTCAAAAACACAGATAACTTTACTTGAACTTCAAAAGGCATCACTGGATATCTTTGTTTTCTGTGGATATAAAGTAAGCCACTGCACTGTTCAAGAATAGCGTATAAGAGATTTGTTTTTCAGATGGTTGCTGATTTATGGGCTGACCGGTAGCTTTTAATGTGGAGGATTCTTTACTCAAGATATTATTGCGCTAAAAAACTAAATAAAATAGTTGTAAAAACACATATATATATACCTTAGGACTGGTATAACAGAAAACTTTAGCGATTTAAAACCTTGACTTTTCCAAACTGCTGTAAACCTTGAAACTGGTTATCGTCCCATACCTACACGCACATATTGACAATATACAACAAACTATCAATCATAAAAATCATCTCAGACATAAAAACAGCGGCTTACCTTCTGCTCTGGGATGCTGTTCATCCTCACCATGTCGCTCTGCTCCGGCATCTTCCTCTCCTCCTCTTCTTCTACTTTGGCCTGGTTTAAGTGAACATCAGGCGAATCCACACATTCCTCTTCCGTAATTTCCCTATTAGTCAAATCAACGCTATCTCCATTCAGCAGTCCCTGTTTGTTAATCCTCAAGGCCGGAACGGCGGCATGCGTTACTCCGTCCATGTCTCGTTCCCTGTCTCTGTTCATTTTGGCTAGCACCCCATTGGGGGGTTTGAGAGCATGGCGCGGGCTGGAGTCTGAAGTCTGCTCCCTCGGTCTCTGGTAGTTTTTGCGAGGCGGGCTGCAGTTTGGAGATCTGCTGACCTGCTTCGGTGGAGTTCCCTCCCTCCGACCGTCTGTGTGACTGAGAGAGAGAGACACACACACAGTACAGAGAGGTCACCTTCTGTAGACTCACCAAAAAACTTCTGATGAAGAGAAAGACGTGTTATGCATGGGAGTGTGATGGTGTTGAAAATGAAGCGTTCAACAAACTTCCTCTGTCTGCATGTGTGTGTGTGTGTGTGTGTGTTTGGTGTGAATGTGCCGGTCATGGGAGGAGTGGAGGAAAGGAGGAGGATGGGAGAAACGGGGAGGGTGAGGAGAGGTAGAAATCGGCTGCAGAGTGTCCCGTGAGACACGACTGCCCTACTTCAGAATACATGCCAACATGCAAGCACATACATTTAGGCACTCCGGAGAGAGGGAGACGACGGTGTTCTCTTACGGACAAAATGCTTTCAGGAACAGAGGACGCAAATGATAAAATATGTAAGAGATCATGAACAGTGCATCCAGACAGTCTAGTCATACTTTTATGACCCTGAAGGGGATTAGTTGGTGATTTTGTGACTGTGCTGCTGACTGTACACGATGCCGCTTATTACATGACTATCTACTTGATGAATAAATCAATGGACATGAAATATTGATCTGAGCTGAAATTATTTTACTACTGTACATGACCTGCTCCACCAACTTGAGATGGTTAATGTTTATTACGTTTTATGCGCTTGAAAATAAGTCAGCTGATTTAACATATGCATTAGGGCTGCACGATATTGGGAAAATGTAACATTGCGATATTTTTAAATTTTGCGATACGAATATAATTTCACCACATAACTTAACATCTCCATTTGGGAGTAATTTATAATGTTAGATCGAATGGGATGATTTCGCAGTGGGAGTGCATCTCTATAAAATCTAATAAGCAATGTATTAAATTTTTGAGGTCCCTGACACATTTTTGTTGTTGTCTGTGCTACTTGCAGTGCGATTTTGTATTTGCATGTGTTGTGTGTATTTTCATGTGTTGTATTTTCATGCATGGGTTTTGTCAGAGAGTGATGAATTAATGTTTACTATTTGCATCTCTATAAAATCTAATAAACAATCTATAAACATTTTGGGGTCCCCAGACATATTTTCGTTGTGGTCGGTGCTATTTGCAGCACATTTCTGTATTTGCATGTGTTGTGAGTATTTTCACGCATAACAGTCTATAAATACAATCAAGTAAAAGAAACAATAAAAATAAAGTGTTTTATCATTTTCCGAGCCTAACAGTATTCAAGTACAGTAACCGAATGATAAAAATAAAAATAATTCAATAGAATTAATCCAAAGTTAAGGTCACAAATGGCACAATTTCTTATACCTGAATGTTTGTAAAATCATTATATAATCACAGGTATCAAAAACACATGCAATATAATACAAACTCTACATTGCATATATCCTGCGATTTGACTATTGCGAATGATCACATTGTGATATTGATGCTGAAACGATTTATTTTGTGCAGCAATAAAATGCATCAACATATAAAAAAATTGTATTTAAAATTACATTTTTAGTGGTTTTTTTTCATTTTAATTTGTTAGTTTTAGTCATTTATAAATATTTTTTGTCATTTTTAGTATCATCAATACTCATTAATTACTGTTCATTTTGCTTTCACTTTGATATAGTGAATTTAATATTATACATTTCTGCATGACAAACAAAAGTTTTAGCTAACTATAATAACCTTGATATAGACTTGACTTTGACCAAAATATAAATGACAAAAATATAAATAGAAAGAATACCACAGCTTGTGCACACAACATTAATAAGGATTGAAACAGCATTATTTGTTTAACCTTAGCAAACAAATTGAAATTAGTCAATAAATTTGAACATTTTTAAATAAATGAATAAGTAACACTACTACTACTAATAATAATAATTAGCCTTTCAAATCTAATTTCATAAAAAACGTAATAAAACCAAGCCTCTCCAAGCAACTAGTGGTCTCTTCCAACTCATAGTGATAGAGCATGTCACATAAAGCAACTGACCAATCAGAATAAAGCATTCTATATAAGAACACTTTATCTGACTTATGATCAACAAACAACAGAGATGCACAATATAAGAAGTCACAATACTGATAACACAAAATGTTCTCTGCGATAGCCAATCGAGATTGAATATATACAACATTCAATATTGTACAAAAAAGAATTATCAATATTGTTTCTTTTAAAAGCATTTATTTGATTATACAAAAATATAGATATAATATTATACAATAGATTATACAATAACGATAAATGTATAAAATACACCCTCAATATGGTCACCAATATATTGTGCATCCCTAAAATTAGTTAAAACTCCAGATACTGCAACTACACAACAAAAACATGGCTCATTCATAACTTCACATAAGCGTGCATAAACAAAACCAAGCCACAATATAAGACTTTGTAGTTCATGTGCACACACACACACAAACACAAACACACACACAGATATCCTGCACCTCCAGCTGTTTCCCTGTCTACGGACCACCTGCCCTCTAGATCAGATAGCATTTCCTGTGAGATAGAGAACGGAGATGTGGATCTGAGGTTCGGAGCGCCACAATGAACACTCCAGATTATTACACATAGCTATTAATACACCATTGAGTGCTGAGACGGATTAATATGTGCTGTGTAATATTCTGTTCAGTGGATGACTCCAAATATTTCCATGCATGTGAACGGCTTACAAAAGCTAGGTCTTTTTTTGAATCTGGTATGATAAAAAGTAGGCAAAATTAAGCCATCGAGCGCCGCAGCCACACAAGTAGGCCAGTGTGGATTTCATTGTTTTTTTCCCATGAGCTTGTAAACCAAGCCTCTGCAGTTGTCCGGGGTCATGGCTTTTCAGAAGTACGTGTTGGACCAGGCCAGACAGCTGCAGGAGTTTATCAGAGCTCACTTACTCCATCAGGCTTCACTCCACAGCTTACCGGATGAATTCGGACCCACACACACACACACACACACACACACGTGTAACAATGGCACTAGACTGGGAGGCAAAACAGGATAAGGGCTTGCAGGGATTTATTTGTGAGGAACTGGGGTTAATGGTCAGTCCATTCTGTTATGGTGGCCTTATGGTTTAATATGAGCTTATGCAGTGACCTGAATGCACCAATGCTGAGCTATGGATAGACCGATGACTGTAGTGAGTATTGCAGCATTAAGGCAAAGCATATGTAGTACATTATGACAATTTTTACCAAGTTATGGGGTGTTAATAAGGCTCAAACCAATGTAACTGTTATGCACTGTAATGCGTTAAAGGTACTACACATAAGTATTGGCATGATTTAAACACTGTAAGACTCTATGCATTCCTATTACAATATAATCTTCCCTGGATTAAACAATGTTTAAAAAAAACTTGAACTAAATATTTGACGTTTGAATTTTCATATCAGTCTGTATTGATAATGACAATTACAATTGAATTATTAAATTACCAAGTATTTTCAGATTTTGTGCCAACATACCCATATTGCTATGAACACACTTTCTTAACTGCTGTTTTCTCAAGGCTGTTATTTTTGTTGTTTATTTTGATATTAAAAGGAAATATGCCTACTTAAAGTGCAGAAAATCACTACAGAAAACAGAAATTGGAGAAAAAAATTAAACAGGGGGAGTAATAATTCAGGGGGGCTAATAATTCAAACTTCAACTTTATATATCCAAGCATATACATATAATTTACTTACGTATATATACATACATATACATATAATTTAATTTACAATAATGTACTTCTATTTAGAGAATGACAATGAATTTCCTTTGTTAGTATATCTGGGCATTCAATGGCATTCACTCCATTGCATGTTTTGGGTTAGGGTTACGCCCCATTCACACGAGGCTTCAGCGTCAACGTTTGACAGAGGGCGTGTCTGAAGTTGGGGCTGACGTGATCGTCATAGCAGCGTCAGCCAATGAAATTAGTCAACAATCGGCTACTTTCTGAGCTGGTGTATTTGCATACAGCGATCTGATTGGCTGACGCTTCCATCGGCGCTTGAACAGTTGAGAAAGTCCCAACTTCTGCAGCGAGCAACGCCACTGAAGTGGCGCAGACGGATCCACAATGCAGTTCGGCAACGCCTGACGTCACCCATTCAAAGTGAATTGGAAGCGTTGACGCTGACGCCGATGAATGGGGCATCAGTGTTAGGGTCACAAGTTTAAGCAAAAGTTATTGTAGTTCACTTAACGGCTACCGATGTCACTAAAAACAAGGGTTCTGATTTACATATATTTATTTAATAAAAAAGAAACAAAACTAACATTACTAAAGACATTAAAGAGATAGTTCACCTAACAAATGAAAATATACTCACTATTCTGCCTTAAGTGGTTCTAAATCCTTATGAGTTTCTTACTTCTGATGAACAAAAAAGGTGAAAACCTCTAACCATTGACTTCTATAGCGTTTGTTCTTCCTACTATGGAAGTCAATGATTATAGGCTTTCATATTTCTTCTATTTTATGTTCAAGAGAAGAAAACAAATCATATAGGTTTATTATAAGTAAAATGCAAATAAATTGTGACAGAATACATTTTTTGTGTGAACTATCCCTTTAATGGTTCATGTATAATGAAATGTTTTAATGATAATCACAATAGACGATTCTTCTGCCTATAATGACAATTAGCCTGAACGTTGGCAAGCATCATGCTGTAATGATTACTCTTTGAATAATGCATTTAGTGCATCAATATATATTCAGACTTCAAATAACATGCTTACAGTATGTATTTATATAATATAAAAAGTACTACCAAACTAACTAGCTAACGGTTAAAACAAGCTCTCTTGTTACCTAAAGAGACTTTCACAACTGTGTGCTACAAAGCAATTACACAAAGTCTCGCCTCAAATGTGAATTTCGAAATTGCTGCGTTTTTTTTAAAACCAAGATCCAACACACAAACAACAAAGATGTGAATATGTGCTTGATTTTGTGCATGTTTTCTTTTTAAATCAGTCAGGTGATTTTAAAATTCACATCCAAGCTTTGACTGTGTGTAATTTATGTTGTAGAACAAACCGTCTCTTCAAGTAATGTCAACCACAGACCTTATTTTACTCTTTAAAACCCATTAGAAATTCCAGAGGGAGTCCAGGGTGAATTAGCCTTCCAGGTTGGCCTACAAATGACTGAACAGCTCTATTAGCAGTAAAACATATAACATGGAGAAAGATGTAAGCTATTGCGAGTATAAATCGTTACACTTTGTTGCATTACACCAGTTTTAAGCACTTTCAAAATAGCCTCAGGTTGCAGGAAAGCAATGATGGCTAGATATAAAAAATGACAAATTATTTTTACCTCCAGTTTTCTGTTTTCACACACAAAATGTCTTAGACAAATCCAATTCTTTCTACAATGCTTTTGAAACACTGAATGGCAGATTGCACGTTAGAGTAATAACAGGTTCTGCTTTTTGCACTTCTTGTGTAATGTCAGGGAAGACATTACTTTACAGAAATGATGTAGCCACATTTGACCATGCTGACCATGATGTTATAGTATTTATCCCCATATGACACAAATACTCACATAGGTGTTTGAGCAAAAGTAGGTGTTTGAGCAAAAATAAAAGTAAAAACTTATGACATTGAAACAATATTTAGCATAAAAATATTTTTTTCAGACATGTACAATTCATTTTTAGACAACACAACATCAGTGTTTTCAATTAAGAAATCTAAATTTAGAGAAATCACAAAATTTTAGAATAATGATCCATTAGTAAATGTTAATGTATTTAATAACATGAAGTATGAATAATTTTGTAAAACGTTTATTAATCATCGTTCAATATTTATTAATGCATTATTAAAATACATCATTAATAAAAGTTGTGCTTTTTAACATTAGTTAATGCACAGTGAGTTAATTTAGCTATTTAGCTTCAATTAACATTAACGGATGCTAATGAAGATGAATGAATACCATAATAAATGTACTACTAATTGTTTGTTCATATTAGTAACTGATGCACTATTCATATATATTCCTCAAAAATGGCATTAAATATGTTTATAATAATATTCTTAAAGAATCTGTAATGCGCAACAAAACAAAATATTGATTTCTGAAGGATATACTGTCTGCTGAAAATAGATAAATAAAAAGAATATTAAAGCACACTAGAACAGATATATGACATTAAAATTATACATATTTTAAAATGCAACATTTTAGCTCTTGTTTGATCAAATAATTTCAGAATTTCATAAGAAAACTCTGATTAAAATGACATAAAACTGTACAAACTATAGTGAGGACGAAATATATTAACACATGTCTAACTGTAGTCATAAACCAGACATCCTGCTGCAAGGTGATCTGCAAAACACTCTTTCCCAAAACCTGACCAATGATCTTATGCCAGAGAATAGAGAGGAAAAGATAATTTTACCGGTTCTCCTCAAAGCGACTGATGAGGTTGGACACTCTGCCCTTCCCTATGGCTCCGTCTAATCCTCCCTCCTCCATGCTGGGCTTGACGGTTAATGATCCAGCAGCCAGAGGAAAGGAGACGTCCGTCACCGGAGTCTGAAGATGCAGTGGCTTTGGAGGCACTGCGGGAAATCATGAAGACAACAGATGTTATATTTACCTTTAATGCTAATGTAGCAAACAGATGCATGTTCACTGCAAGAACACGATAACCAGTCTAAGGGGAGCCGGTTTCCATGCCAATTCACTAGTGTGGCATTCTGTAATCAGCATGAACGTAAAGTGAAAAACACCAGGCTCATAAGCAGGAGGTTAAGGACAAACCAGCCTTTAGCTTTCATTACATTTAAATCTCCATCCCAACACAGAATTAAAGTGTGAAACATATGAAGATCAAATGAAGTTCACTTAAAAGGGGATAGTTCACCCAAAAATGTCATCACTTACTCTTCATTCACTAGTCACAAACTTATTTTTTTTTCTGTTCTTTCACAAAAGAAGACATTTTGAAAAATGTTGGAAACTGCAACAATTGACTTTCATAGTCAATACTTGTTTTTCCTATTATGGTTTTCTAACATTATTTATTATCTACTTTCATCTACAGTCTTTCTACATTTAAAGTTCAAAGCAAGAAAGAAATTCCAAAAAGTTTGGACCAACTTGAGGCTAAGTGAACAGTGAGTGAATTTAGATTTTTGGATGAACTATTGCTTAAAGGACAAAGCAGCACTGAGATTTGACTGCGATAGAAATGACACTCCAAAGTACAGCGATGTTCATTCACTCACTCATTCATTCATTTATTCATTTTTTTTTTTTGGCTTAGTCCCTTTATTAATCTTGGGTCGCCACAATGGAATGAACCACCAACTATTCCAGCATATGTTTAACGGATGCCCTTCCAGCTGCAACCCAGTACTGGGAAACACCCATACACTGCCGCATTCACACGCGCATTCTTTCACTACGACCTATTTTTACCCAATTCACCTATACCTATAATGTGAACTGGAGCACTTGGAGGAAACCCACGCAAACACGGGGAGACCATGCAAACTCCACACAGAAATACCAACTGGCAGAGTAGCCGGGACTCGAACCAGCGACTTTCTTGCTTTGAGGTGACAGTGCTAACCACTGAGCCATCGTGCCATCCTAAATAGTGGTGTGTAGGCCAAAATGCATAAATGAGTGAAAACCAATAGTAATAAGGATGCTTTAAGAAATCACTATGTTTACTGTCATTAACCCCTTGGTGTTTTTATATTCCTGTGAGTATTGTTTCTATGTATGAATTCTGGGATGCTAATGGGTTAATCTAAAAGTATTCACTGTAGTCACCACAAGATGGCAGTGCAGTTTTGGTGTGTTGAGATGGAACCTGATTAAAAAAAAAAACTAAAAAAAAACTCAACAAGGTGAGATCAAGTTCATCTGGAAGACGAGGAGTCTGTCTCTACCTGCAGTGAGCGAATCAAAGCTAATCTCAGTCGATCAGGTGGAGATATGGCAGAAGTTGTGGCTCCATCCAGTCTGTCCTGAAATAAATATAGTGGCCACCCCGTTCATTTCACACCTCTCTAATTCAGCAAGTGTGGTCTTTGAGGTTGATGTCAGTTTAGGTTTTGCTTTTAATTTCAAATGAGAAAATAGAGAAGCAATATTTTGTGCTATGAAGGAAGCAGCTTTGAACCGATCTGTATCTGCAGACGATGTTATGAACACTTTTCTGTAAACATTCCATTATTTTTATGGTCCCCTAACAAACATTTTACTGGATGTCAACTTATTCTACTAACCCTGACCCAAACCTTGACCTAACAATCCACTTGACCAAACAATCCACACAGATTATTCATTAATCTACTAATCTAATCCTAAATACTAATTAATAGTAATGACTAAATTTTAATCTAATTTATTTATTTTTTATTTTTTTCCCTGTATTAAGCCTTACTTGACGTGTATTGTCAAAGTAATTCAAGAGTCTCACACAAGTGCAAAATTCTGATGTGGTTTGAAATTACCAAAGACATATAAGCAAACTAAAAACAGGACACATGATGCAACTATAAAGGTAAAGAATGATCAAGCTCAATTTCTTCGAGCAATAGAGTAATGTTTCCCATTAGAGTTCTGTACAGATGTTGAAAATATGCCCCCTTGCTTGTGTGTGATGGAGGAATGACTGATAATGTTTTGACTTTACACAATTTACAAGAACAAGTTCTCATTTGATAAAAATATCACCACATATCATGATCATCACATTTGGGATGTTTGTTTGTTTTTATTTACTTATCTTTAAAGGGCACCTATGATTAAAATCATCTTTTGTGAGCTGTTTGAACATAACTGTGTGTAGGTATAATATAGGTAAAGTAAGTCTCTTTATATAATTTCCTGACGTCAAAATAGGATCTAAATCCCCTTTATTTTGAGGCCCACCGCAACGTGACATAGGATTGCGATTTCCCCACCCACCAAATTGACTGACAGCCGCGTATTAACAGGTCTCTGTAGTAACGCGTATAATCATATCAACAAGACAAGACGTGCGCAAAGCAACTCGCATTTAAAGATCTGTTGAGCTCGCTGTGATCATCAATCATCATTAAATGTGATCAAGAATGAGTTTTACAAGTTTGAAATGTTTTTAAAACAGTGCATGTTTGTAATGAATTACAGCAACGTCTTTACTTCATCACAACATCCGAGTGTCAGAACAAAGAAAACGCTTCAATCTGGTAGTGGGTCTTAAATCTTAGTGGGTGTTAAATCAGGTTTATTTTGTACATTAACATAACGGATGTCCATACAGCAGTGGATATTAATGTGTATCCTGTCACATTTGTGTGCAAAAACAGTCCACAAGTTAAATGCCTACGCTGTGTGTGTGTGAACTTTGTAACAACATTGTGTGCGACTTATCGCAGAAGGATTTGAATAAACTCTGCAACAAATACATCAAATAATCATTAAGAAAATGCTTACTGTAGTATTTCTCACAAACATTACGTGAGATCTGCTTCCTTCATGTTTGTCACTCTGCTGTTTATCTGACGCAGCCGAGGCGGAGATTGAGGCACACTCTTGAAGAAATGGTGGGCTGGAGAACCAGCATTTAAGGCACAGGCACTAAAAATGACTACATTTAGAGCTGAAAATGCTAGTATTCTGAAAAGTATAATAAATAATCTGATGGGTATTTTGAGCTGAAACTACAGACACATTCTGGAGACACAAAAGACTTATCTTAAATCTTGAAAAAGAGGTTAAATAGGTGCCCTTTAAGTTGGTCTTCAAAATGACCTGTGAATGCTGCATTATGCTATGTCGCGCTATGTGAGCCAAGACTTAATGCATCATTGTTCAGTCTACACAAAATGACCCAAGAGAACCAAACTACAAGTGTGTTTTTATGATTGTGGTTAATATTGTCTGTTGTTACAGATTGTTTACTCAGTATTTAAATGTTCGAAATAACAGTATCTATGAAGGACGTCAAACATACTGTACATGTAGAATTCTACATCAGTGGGCTGTCCTTTTTCATTTATTCATTTTCCTTCAGCTTAGTCCCTTATTTACTGTATGAGGGTTGCCACAGCAAAATGAACCGCAAGTTTATCCAATTCACCTATACCGCATGTGTTTGGACTGTGGGGGAAACCGGAGCACCCGGAGGAAACCCACGCGAACATGGGAAGAACATGCAAACTCCATACAGAAATACCAGACGAGGCTCAAAGCGACATTCTTGCTGTGAGGAGACAGTGCTAACCACTCAGCCACTGTGCCGCTCCTTGAAATTTTTTAAACATGCTAATCATACTAGTGGGCCTTTAATTCTGAGTCTACAGAATCTACCATGTCTATTTAAACAGGGGATCAAAAAGGACAGAAAACAGCCTTCTAATTATAAGGGATTCGATTTTTTTTATTTAAAAATCATGATAACATTCCTAGTGTAATGTTGCACACTCCATAACTAAAAATACCTGTTAACAAACCACATCCGGGAGCAGTTAAACATGAAAACCCAGAAACCTCAACTCATTATAACCTTGTTTATTTTAGTCAAACTTCTTGCAGTATTGAGTTGATGACTGTTGGGTTAATTTCCCTTTCCACTTAGTTTGACATGGTGAATCGATGCTCCCTGCATAGGAGTTCTGCTGTGAGTCTGGCTACACTACACTAACATTTGCTAATTTTCCTCAAACTGAACAGGTTTTCCAAATATGCTTCAGAATTTCACTTGCAGTCAACATTGCAGGGCAAACTGAACGCATCAGAACTCCAGCAATGTTTAACTCTGACGCTTATCACTTGGAAATCATTCACACTTCTCAAACACAGCAGACAATTAGCTTAGTGATCAAGCTCAGCTAAAGGACACTCTGACGGCGACACACTCAATACAGCAGTTCTATTTCAGAATTAATCAGTAGCTACTTCATTTGAATCCTGGAGAAGTTAAAATAAACGCTTTCTTGTAAAGGGGAAGAAGCATTTGTGTGTAATGTGGTTTAGCATGCACTTCTGGTAATTTAAAATTTTGTTTGCTTTGCATGAGCCAGGGCAATGGAGGAAAAGGTTGTAAACACTGGTCTCATGATTCGGTTCGGTAATGATTGTGATGTCATTGATTTGGTTTTAATGCAATATCACAGTGAATCACAATGCATTAATGATGCTTTTTATCCAACATGTAAAATTTTATGTCACGAGAACACATTTCTGTCTTTCTATAAAAGCAGTCAGAATTATGAACCGAACCTTTAATTTTACAATCAGCCATCAGGAGCATTTGGAACAAATACACACACTGCAAAATATGCTTTTCCTACTTAGATTTTTTGTCTGGTTTCTAGTCCAAATATCTCAAAACTATTAAATTGAGAAGCATTTTCTTGACAAGTAAAGTATATTGTCTTGTTTTAAGAAATACATTGAGCACAATGACCTCTCATAGCTGTTCAAGAACTCACTCAGCAGTGCTCAGAAAGTAAGCAGGCTTATTATTTACCTTTGCACTGCAAATGCTTTTCCTACATAGATTTTGTCTAGTGTAGTGTAGTGCAAATATCTTTACATTCTTAATTCAAGAAGCATTTTCTAGACAAGCAAAACATATTGTCTTGTTTTTAAGAAATAATATGCCAAAATTAAGTGAGCGTTTTTCCTTAAAATAAGTGAAATAATCTGCCAATGGGGTAAGCAAAATAATCTTGTTTTTCCTTTTTACATAACATTATTTTGCTTACCCCATTGGCAGATTATTTAGCTTGTTTTAAAGAAAAAAAGCTCACTTAATTTTGGCACATTATTTCTTAAAACAAGCCAATATGTTTTGCTTGTCTAGAAAATGCTTTTTGAATTGAGAATTTTTAGATATTTGCAATACAAACGAGACAAAATCTATGTAGGAAAAGCATTTGCAGTGCAAAGGTAAATAATAAGCCTGCTTACTTTCTGAGCACTGCTGAGTGAGTTGTTGAACAGCTAAGAGAGGTCATTGTGCTCACACATTCAACAGAAAAGGCTGTGATTGGCTGTAACGGCCAGAGCTGTTCACAGAACAGTGACCAGAGCATTAAAGTGTTTGAAAGCCATGTCTATCAGGGGCTATCCATATCTGCTCATAGATGGATCCTTTGATAGTGGTGGAGAAAAATTGCTCTGCAGACATGCATATGCCTGGATACACAAGCATCCTTGTAACAGCTGAGAGGAAACATTTTCTCACATACACCCCACAAGGACAAAGGGTACAGAGAGAGAGAGAGGGGGTAAGATGGAGCTTCACAGCTTGATGAATGATGAGTTTCCCAGCAGTAAATTGTGCATCGTCAGCTTTTTTTAATTGAAGGGCTCCAATTATGCAAAAAATCACTTTTATAAGGGGTTTAAACACAGTTGTGTGGCAACAGTCTGTGAATATAACCAGCTTCTAATGTTAAAAATGTATCAATAAAATGTTTTCATCACACTTCATAAAACAGTCAGCAGAAACACTTTGATTGATAGACATTCTCCCCTTGAACATGCCATCAGAGGGGGAAAGTCCCACCCATTAGTGACGAGCTCTCCCTCATTAGCATAGGATGTTAGTCTTATTTTTTTTACATATTGTGAAATTACTTTACATCCTGTGAAAAGGGGGATAATCCTCCTTAAAGATGCTTTAATTACTCGCACTTGCCTCCCTTGCCAAAGTATACTAATGCAAAATAGCTCATTTGCGACAAAAGGACATACGCACATTTTCACTTATAAAAAATGTGACAGGGCCTGACCTTTAAGCTTGTCCTCCTAAAAAAAAAATCATACAAAACAGCATAAAATCATACAATTCGAAGATAGAACACATCCTTGATCATTGTCAGCTTCTCCTCCATCAAATGATGTCACTTCCTCCGAGTCATAGCCTTAAAGGTGTATTGCACGCATTTCGGCTGCATTTACGTTGCATGGTTCAACTGACTAGATTCAGAATTTTTTTCTCTCCCATGTAGCACAGATCGGAGGCCCATGTACGTGTAAGCAGAAAAAAAAAATCACATGGATTCCGATTTACTCAAATCAGATTCAGGCCTTGCTTGTTCATATGTGGAAATTTATCTGATATGACTCAGACCTGTGCCCTCGTGTCTGCTGTGTAAGCAGGTAGATCAGATTTTCACCTGTCAATGTGAGTCACGCATCATTAAAAACCATAACGAATTACTTTAACTCTGACGATTTCATTTCAGAACAGACTTCAGCAGAGTCCCAAACCTTAAATCTCATACACGAGGACTTAAAGCACGTTCATATTGTCATGTTGCACAAGTATTTAAGCATGTTAACGAGAGAGACAGCACCATCTAAACTATAAAACTGTGCATACGTCACATGCGTAAATCACGCCATGGACATTACCTTAAGATGCCTGCTGGTTTAAAAAGGTCTAGATTAAAAGAAGATGGCCAAATGAGAACTTTTCTGTCATAAACTAAAGTAAAACAACTTGTCAAATATATATATATATATATTTAATTAAACCCTGCTAACACCTTAAATACAGGAATGGAGAAAAGTGGGCTTTTATATTATCAGCTGTTAGGCAGTGCCTGCTCTTTATTCCTTCTCATTGTGCCTTTGCCCTTTGCTGTGTTAATATAGACAATGGGATATGAGTCACTTTAAAAGAAAAAATAAATAAAAAAATCGGATACAGTCACAAAATCAGAATTGACCATCAAGATCTGCAGTGTAAAATCAGCTTTGTTAAATTTCAGGCAAATGTGACAGGACTAAAAGAAACATGGGGATAATTCAATTCAATTCAATTCACCTTTATTTGTATAGCGCTTTTACAATTTAGATTGTGTCAAAGCAGCTTCACATAGAAGGCTATAGTAAATTGAAAATGTCATGTATTAATGTTGGAGTTCAGTTCAGTTCAGAGTTGTTTAATATTCACTACTTAGAGTCCAAACACTGAAGAGACAATTGTAAAATAGAATTTATTTGTAGAAGTTCGTGTTTTTAATCAATTGATGTGAATGATAACAACTTAAACTTGCTATTTCTGTTTTTTTTTCTAAATAACTGTTTTTAGCATAACAAATCTATCAAAGCTGTAGGCTCAATAGAGCTGAGGACAAGGACGACGACAGGGATTGTAAATTACTAAAGTGTTCTTAATAAGGAAAAACAATCTGAGAACCAAAGGAATGACATACTTCTTTACATAACAACTCACAGAAATCAACATTTTTGGGATGTTTTTATTTCAGGGACAGATAATGTATACGTTTCTGGTAGAATGTGGTTATCAATAGGCTATAACCAGTCATGAGCAATTACAGATCCTGAATCAACCACTTACTGTATACATCACAATGTATCGAAGAAACAATTCATTTTGACACCAAGACCATCCTTGCAAGCATCTCCTTACCTTGTGGTTTTGGATGCAGTGGCGGCCGTCGGCCTGAAACTCTTCCATTTACTCCAGTAAGGCTCTTATTGCTGAATCTGCATCCACGATTCAACTTCTGGTTGTGACGACGTTCCTCATCGGGGCTGCTGTTTCCAACAGCTGCAAGACAAATAACGGATGAAAATAAATGAAAAGACAGCAGAAGTTTGTTTTAGAATCTACACTGTGTGCTATCTTCATCTGAGAAGCAAGAACATGCAAATCTAGTAGTGTTCTGGTAAATATGCTGTACAAATACTGTCTGTGCAGAAGTGAAGTGCAAAAGGTTTAGCGTCTGGTCTGATCATATGAAATGAGTCAGGCTGGCATAAAAGTTGGCTTGAAACTAAGAGCGACTTTAACTTGAAACACAAACTAAAAATAACCACAATCATTTGAGGAACCAACAGAGAGTTTCAGATTGTTCAGAAGATCAATATTCAACCTATGAGGAAGCATTTTTGTTCGCCCTTGATTAAGAAATGTTTCCTGAAAAACAGCTGACAAAAAAGACCCGCACATATCTGTAGACAATGACAACTGACCTTGAAAGGTTCATATCTAAAAATAGCATAGATCACCATGTTGCACATGAAGAATTTAGTGGAGTTTTAGATGTGGAAATAATAAGTGCATGAAAATGGTCTTGGTTCCCATGTTATTCGGGCAAAAATGCAATCTTTCCAAAACACCAAGATTAAAATATCAGCAGGCTATTTTTACTGCACTCGGACTAGTTATCCCAGAAGAAATAGCAAATCCTCTTGGGATAAGAGAGTGTTTTTTTTTTTTAAGTGTACATAGACACAGTTTTATTTTCTATACACGTTAACAATGTCAATATGAAGTGCTTTTGAATCTTTTTAGCTTTCATAATGTTATTTTTTTTCCAACCTAAAATATCACTTTGATTGGCTGACTGCAAAGTAGTCTTTGGCAGGTCTTTGAATGAATGGGTTGAAAAATGAGAGGACCTCATGCAAAAAGCCATGCAAAAGAGTAAAGCTGTTCCAGAGATGGAGCAAGCAGTTACAGTTTTTGATGTTAAGATACCATGTTAGTGTGAATTTCCTTTTCAGAATTCCCATTTTACTTCCGTAATGTACATATCTTGCAAAGCAAGATCCAAAATTTGGTTTACTTGTTAATGTTACATACAAGAACAAGACCAGAACAACCATGTTTGAGATTCAAAGGACCGTATCCAGTCTCTGGCTAATATTATCCACATCTGCAAGACAACATGGACAATTTTAACATTTATTCATTCATTCATTTTCTTTTCGGTTTAGTCCCTTTATTAATCTGGGGTCACCACCAACTTATCCTGCATATGTTTTATGCAGCAGATGCCCTTTCAGCTGCAACCCATCACTGGGAAACATCCATACACACTCATTCACACACATAGACTAAAGACAATTTAGCTTACCTAATTTACCTATACCACATGTCTTTGGACTTGTGGGGGAAACTGGAGCACCCGGAGGAAACCCACATGAACACGAGGAGAACATGCAAACTCCACACAGAAAAGCCAACTGAGCTGAGGCCTTCTGAGGCGACCTTCTTGCTGTGAGGCATTCGTGCTACCCACTGTGCCACCGTGAAGCCCAATTTTAGCATTTAATTT
Source organism: Danio albolineatus (assembly GCA_903798035.1). NCBI lineage: Eukaryota > Metazoa > Chordata > Actinopteri > Cypriniformes > Danionidae > Danio > Danio albolineatus. Next base: position 1,254,849 of record CAIGQQ010033467.1, read on the forward strand.
TGATAAATACATAAAATTAAGTCAAATGTTAAATATGGCTCCCTCATTAAACTAAGAACAAGAGAAACTGCCATGTAAAATGTAACGAAATAAAGTAGCCAATAGGAAATTGTTAAAGACATCATGTCACTGTAGCTGTAAATTGTATTTTATATTGTATTTTTTAGAATTTGTATTTCTCTCTCTACACACATTTATTTAAATCTTATACAATATATCACTTTAAACTACTAAAAATGTAAATAAAAGTCACTTTGTCAAACTTTTCAACACCAAAAAGTTGTCGAAGCAGAGATCAACATCTCATGATGCAATTTAAAAGTTCAAGTAAATTGAAAACACCAGTGAACCAAGAGCTGAAGGCCAACTGTTATCCATTCATTCATTTTCCTTCTGTTTAGTCTCTATGTCAGAGGTTGCCACAGCAGAACGAACCACCAACTATTCTAGCATACGTTTTACACAATGGATGCCCGTCCAGCTCCAACCATTATTGGGAAACACCCATACACACTCATTCAAACACTACAAACAATTTAGCAATTCACCTATACCACTGTAGGTGAAATCAGAGCACCTGGAAAAAGACAACAACACATGGAGAATATGCAAACTCCACACAGAAATGCCAACTGGCCCAGCTGGGACTCGAACCAGTGACATTCTTGCTGTGAAGCAATAGTGCTAACAACTGAGCCACCATGCTGCCTGGCTAACTGTTAATTTACCATTTTTATAGTGTAGGAGTTGATCTTGCTTACCTGAAATAGACACATAGCAATTGTGGTTGCCATGTGAATGGACTTTGCTTAAACATGCAACATGAAAATAAAGCAAATACATAAAATCTGCTTTTGAAAGTGCCATTGCATGCACAGCGAAGCCACTGAAACACCATTTGAGTCATATCACACTCAGTAACACCCACTGAAGGCTATGTAGGTGCAATCCTGATTTAAATTCCTCTTTCGGATTTTTCCTGTTTGAGCACTGCACATACTGTACTTGCTTTAAAACAGTGTCAAGGACTGTAATAACTGTTTAGTGGCTAATCTAAAAAAAAAATCCCATACAAAATTGCCACCCAGTAAAAATATGTGCCGTTTACAACAAGAATTCACAACAATGTATATTAGCGTTCACACCATCAGGCCTCATTTTTTTATTACAATAACATGCTTTTGCTATTTGCCACCTTAAATAGCTCATACTCAAGCTCGCTCAAGTCTGACAGGTTCTGATTGGCTGTTAATGTTTTTATCGAAAAGACTTCTGAGAGTGATTCCACTAATTCTGCTTCACTGTAGACTTCCCTTTTTACATATAAAAAAAACAGTGAATCATTATAAACAGTTATCATTCTTGGTGAGAAAAGGGACTAGTCTAAATGAGAACAAAACACAGAGTAATTTCCTCAAAACGTAACACACGGACTCAAAATAAACGCACCAAAATTTCTGAAAAAAGGTTTAATTTTATCTCCACAAACATAAAAGACACATGAACACGAAACATTATCATGCGTTTCATGTTTGCATACTGTTTGTGAAAGTAAGAGTTCTTAAATCCTCTTATCGAGTGTTATAGTAACCTCTGCAATGCACCCATGCAAACGAAGCATGGGTGCATTAAAATTAAAGAACTGGAGATGTTAATGCATTAGTGAGCACAAAGGGAGTCTTTCTTTGGCATTTCCAGCTTCATTCGGCCCCCTTTTCTTCACTGGAAACATCTTAGGCCAATAGGCTGCATGGGACTGTCCGTGTCTGAGGATGAATGATGCTGTTGTGCTGGCAGTAAATATACGGCGGTGATGGGGTAAGGACCGCTTCATGTGGGACTGGCCCATTCATCTCAGTTTTGGCATAGTTTGTGGCTAGGACTGAAACAAGCTTTCTTTTATGGAATGGAGAATGCCTTGAAATGCTCACAATTTACCTCGTTTCAGAATATTTTAGAGTTTGGGAGACCTGTGTCACATGATAACACACTAAGGCCTAATAAAGAGAAACTGAGCATTATTGACATGACCTTCAATCCACATCCCGTAAAGAGGACCTATTGTGCAACTTTTTTCAAGATCTACAATAATTCTCTGATGTCCCTAGTGTGTGTATGTGGTGTTTTAGCTCAAAATACCTTGTGTAACAGGTATAAATTATTGTTCACTTTATTTATAGAATAAACAAAATGTGTGTTTTACCTGGAGTGTCTATTAAGTATACGTGAGGTGTTTTCCCACTGTCTGCATCTTCTCTTTTAAATTTCTAAGAAAGCTTAAGTTAATTTCCTCTTTTGTACCCACCTCTTCCCTTTCTGAACTGACTGTTCATGGGAGAGGTGGGTGTCTGCTAAGCTCTGATTATTCATATTTACTTCAAAACCCCTTTTGAAGCTGTTAATATTATAATATTTCTAACTTTATTTTTCACATTTATTTCATTATTTTTATATTTTCACTTTAATTTAGGTTTTATTTTTAATTTTTGTCTAATTGAAGCACGTGAATGCTAAATGCGCTGCACTTTTTTCATTAAGAGAGGAGTAATAAGGGCGAAAACACTGTAAAATCTGTGCCTTACATTTATCAGGTGTGTTTACTTACTACTCCTTAGTTTTTTTGTTGGAGATTTACCCCTTTTCTCTTTGCCCTTTCTGCACTGACTGCACATGGGAGAGAAGAATAAAAAGGGCAAAGACACTGTAAAATCTGTGCTTTATTTCATCTGGAGTGATTAAAGAGCCGTCTCAAATGCTGATATCCGTCTGATTATTCCACATCAAAAAGTAAACAACGCAGAACCGGTTACACTTGCAAATAATGTTTTATAACTCTTTGAAAATATCCCTTTTAGTCTTCAATCCTAATTGTGCCATTTTGGTGACTGTAGCTTTAAATTCAAATGAGATCATGGTCTTTTGAAAAGAGGCTGAGCTACAAATGACTATATGTCTGCATAGTGGCAGTTTCAAAAACAAGACTAAACTTTCTATGCTAATGAGGGAGAGATCATCACTAATGGGCAGGGCTTTCCCCATCTGATGACACATACAAAGGAAAAGCAGTTCTGCAGACTGTTTTATGGAGTGTGATTTTTGCATAATATGTCCTCTTTAACACATTCAAAACATATAATAATGTATTTCAAATGTTGGGATTCTGTAAAGTCAGTTTTTCTGACTGATGTCACATATGTGAATATAATATTTTTATGTTTTAGCACAGAGGTAAACATCAAGCAAATAAACCCCTCCAGTGTGGTCAGAAACACACTCAGAATTGCTTGCAGAGGCTCTGGATTAAAGTTAAAATATTATACATGGTTCAATATTCTACTGAAGAAAGGGATAATGTGCATCTTTGTTCTCCTGAGGGTAAATTGACAGCAAATTATTATTATTTTTTTGTTGATTTGTTTTAATACAATAGCTTTTTTGAAATCATTTGCAATTGCTTGCATTCAAGTATAATATTTTATAAAATAGTCTATCTATAAATCTATCTATCTATCTATCTGTCTGTCTGTCTGTCTGTCTGTCTGTCTGTCTGTCTGTCTGTCTGTCTG
>CAIGQQ010033467.1:1258814-1273508 GCA_903798035.1 Danio albolineatus
GAATAATTACAGTACTTTGTTGATAAATAAAAATAAAACTCTATAGGGTTCATTTGGCTGATTAACATTAAACACTTTCACACAAACAGTCATAGTACATTTATGAACATTTTTCTATTTAGAGGTCATGTGTGAACAGAGCTGCTTGTCAAAATGAAGAAGTTGCAACACTGCCGGAAAAGTTCTAAATTCTAAGTGTGAAAAACAGAGCAAGATTAATAGTTTGAAAACACATGCTGTTAAACTCCACGTCTCTGAGAGGGCTGACTGACGCACTTCACACTATGCAAATGTCACATGCCACTCAAAAATTAGAACCATCTATGCTATGCAAAGAAATGTCATCAAACTGGATTGGTGCTTACACAAAGAATTTCTCACTATCTCAGCAGACGAAGAAAATCATTCAACAAATTACTGGAAGAGTTTTTACTAAAATCAGAATAAATGAAACTTCAATTCTCTATTAGTTCTGTAATTGTCTGTGTGGTTATCTCACAAAACACACATCATTATGCTTTTTAAATATTACACAGTACAGTTTTTACCAGAGGTATTTAAAAAAAAAACTATTTGCAATTATAGACAACATGTAGAGATTTAACAGTATTTGGTTCTGATGTGTAAATGGATAAAAAACATAGATTTAAGGGTTTGTTTTGGAGTTTTTTTTTTGTTTTTTTTTTGCAGTTTTGGAATTGCATGCATGCATGACTTATGGCTTACTTGTGCTTATGAATGCATAACTACTTAAACAAAACATGAAAGCGTCCTCGGGTGAATCCGGAGGCTGAAGTCAGTGCATTACTCAAAAAATGTAACTGTAAGTAACTGGCCTCTGAGATAAAGCAACATGTGCCCATAATTTAGTCTCTGGGAAAGCATATAAAATAGAAATCATACACATAATAACAGAGGAGCACCTGTATTTCGATCTATTAGTCATGTATTTGCAGCTGTAGTGAGTAGAAAAGCCAGCCAGGTTGATGTCAAACCATGTGTGGTTTGTGTGGTCTAGTGAATGAAATAATGATGATAATCGCTGCTAAAATGTGTGCATGGGAAACAGTACAAATGTTCTGCATTCCCAGAGACGAAACACAAATATGTGCCAACTTTGGCATTCCTGGCTAAGTATAGAAGGGAAACAAGTCTGCGTTCTGACCTGATGCGGTATATACAAAGTTACATTAAAGACATCAGCATCTGAGTTTAATAACAGCTGTTTGTTCCAGTAAAGGATTAATATATGACCTACAGTCACTAAAACCCTTTCCAGATGTGTTTTTTTATGTGGCTGTGTACGGAAGTTTGACACATTAAATCCAGCTTTAACTAGTTTGCTGTTACAAAACTGCAACATAATATTCTTAATAGTCAAGCACCAATGCTGTAGAAGTAATTGCGGCTGCACTTTGGTACTGCACTATCAATAAAAACGGCGATATTCATACTGGACAGATAAGAACAGCCTATTTATTTAGCAAAAGAAGGTGGGAACATATTCAGATGGCAAGCAAAAATGTTTCCAAATGTAAAAAACAAGCAACGAGGCGAATGTTAATTTCATTTACCAATGGCAGACGAAAAAGAGCAATCTAACAAGACTGAAAAATGTGAACTCCTTGATCGTGTTCATACATGTTCCCAAAGAAAGCCAGGAGAAAGTCAAAAAATGAAGCAGACAGGTGACCAAACCCTCTATCACTTTGAAAAACAAAAGTGAAGCTGATCCCTGAAAACATTTACTAAAGGTATTCTGATTTAATGCACTTTCAGTTTCACAGAATAATTTAAATCTAACTCAGTGGCCGAAAAACAGTGCCCTATTCTAATGTATTGTTGTCAAGTTGAATTATACAGTCACAACATCCGAACAGACCATGTTAACCAGTCAAAACACAGAACTAGCAGGGCTACAATCGTGACTGTTGTAAATAGAGTGATCTCACCTTCTGTCAGTTAAAATGAGTCTAAATAATCCCAAGACATTGAGACGAATTTAAGAGCCGTTTTCTTCATTGAAGCTTTCCGGTCCAGAACCACAGACTGACTGAAACTCTGCCGCAAAGACACAAGGAAATGGCCCCTCCCTCCCTGCCTCTCTACACACACACTGCATTTCTGAGCACAATACAAGTAAAGGCCACTTAAATTCTTTGTGTACATAGTGAAATGTGCTAATGACAGCTGATACAATAAAAAAAGTATTCTGAAAAATTGATTTGCATATCACTATTCTAGGAATGTGACAAAATTAGCATATGTGTTACTGTACATTCCGCATCAACTACATGCAAATTATTTATTATAAACATGCATTTTAGCCATTCATTTACACAACTTATGGATTTTTGTGGGGTCTGAATGTAAAACGTTTGAAAAGGGGCTGCAAAGTGAGGAACAGAATCTGTTTACTCAGATAAACAGGGATTATTTTGACAATTCCCTTTATTGTCATGTTAATGAAACCTTGCTTAAAACACACACACATACGATTCCTGTGTTATTTTTAAAGCTGTAAGCCAGAAGGACTCGCTTATCTGGATCTGGTACATTTAATTAAGGCTGAAGCTAAACTCAGAAGAGCTATTGGTGTGTTCAAGTCTCCTGGAAAGTTGTCATTTTCAGGAAGTCTTAATTATACTGAATTAGTGCATGTAAAGTACAGGTATGCATCGTTTTATTTAAGATGGCTCAATATTTTGTTTTAAAGGGTCACAAAACACCAAAACACATTTTTTGAGATGTTGACAGTCGAGTGCCTTTCAGTTTTTAAAGACATAACTTAGTTACTTAGTTACTTTAGTTACTGTTTACAGTAATATCACTACAATATTATGGACTGAAAGATCTGCAGTAAATGCTGCTCTCTCAATGTAAACATGTAAACACCCTAATCAAATTACTACCATTGTGTAGGATTTTTGACGCATTTTGTGACAGAATAGTCTATACACACATAGCTGTCTGACACTATTCTCTGCACCTAGCGACTGCATCTAAGTTACAGAGAAATCCGGAGTTTTTTTCTCTCATACGGTATGTGGTATAAAAATTTCCATTAAAACAACACTCTTCCAGCAGTCCCTCCCATCCAATATCTTGGTTGTCACAGGGGGCATGAATGAAAAGTGAAAGTGGCAAACTGCAGTTAAAGTTGACAAATTAAAAATGAAACACCCGAAATTACATGAAACTCCGGGAAAAAAGTGGATAGCCTGGTGACGCAATGACGTTAATCTAATTATGTGCTGTAACATGTAAAAAAGGATCATGAAAGAAACATTCAAAAGCAACTCATGTAAACACCTCAATCGTATTATTGTCTTATTCAAATTAACGCAAATATTTTGATCACTGATGTACATGTAAACGCAGACACTGTATTTCCCCTCTGTGTCTGTGTTTGTTTTGCACATACTGAGGGCATACTCACACTATGATATCCGAACGGTGCCCAGGCCCGTTTCCCGGATAGTTTGGCCACGGTACAGTTGGCCGGCCCTGGCCCAGTTGGAAGAGGTGTGCCTGAACACGGTTCACTTGTAGTGTGAGTGCAAAGCGCCGCCGAGCCCGAAACTGAAGACGAGACGTGACTTTTGGGGACTGTTTCATATGGATTTATTAATCGTTTTTACTGTTTAATGAACGCAAACTGTCATAGATTATTAAAGACGCAAACGCCTCACTGCACGACAGCTGCACCTTCAGCAAACCTCCTAATTCCTGCAGCACGAGGACTTTATGATTGTGTATGAGAGTCAAAAGTGGCTGATCTGTTCGGCAAAATATTTGACTGTGTCACTGCATATCAAATATAACGACATAAAGAAATGTCCACTGTGCTGAGCGAGAGCACTTCTTAAACGGAACAGCACATCAATGACGCAAGCGTGCTTAGGCCCGAATGTAATGAGAGTGCGGGCCGTCGGGGGAGACAAGCATGTTTCGGCCTGGTTCAAGGCAACTGTACATAATGGGAGTACGCCCTGAAACTCCCCTTTTCATGCAAACCCTTCCCTCTTTCGCCACTCAACACTCCCGTCTAAACAAAGCTGCACCCACCTACTTTGCTGACTTTTTCGAATTATAGGTGTGAATGGGTTAATGGCCCTTTAACCCTTCAAATGATCAGCAAACAATGTGTATCAATGCTTTTTCTTTTTTGTTGTTGTTGCTTTTTTGTTGTTTTTAATTCAGTTTTTCAAGGTGGTGTAAACCAATCATTATATATATTCTCAAAGATATTGTGTTTTGCAGATATACAAATTAATAGTTTTGTTGCAAACATAAAACTAGTGTTAGATGAATTTTGATCTTTCTGAAGACGAGTAAAAAGATATATATTTTTTGTCAACACTTAACTTTTATTACTATTTATTAATCTACCTAAACATTAGCACATGCACGCACATACACAAATCTACAGGTTTTCTAACACCATCTATTAATTTTTCTATTCTAACTTTAAAAACATTCCTGTGTCTGTAATATTAACACTCTTTTATCTATTTTAGATAATGTCAAATTATTAAATGTCGCTGAAAATGAAAAAAGTCATCAATTTACTGAAGTCATTTAGGTTTTGACCCTTATATGATGTTATGTGATGTTTATATTCTTCTTTTATCGTTTCTATGGATGGCACGGTGGCTTCTTGCCTCAAAGCAAGAAGGTCACTGGTTTGAATCCCAGCTGGGGACTCTGTGTGGAGTTTGCATGTTCTCCCATTGTTCGTGAGGGTTTCCTCCTGCTTCATTTTCCCCCACTATCCAAAGACATGTGCTATAGGTGAATTAAACTAAACTAAATTGGCTGTAGTGTATAAGTGTATCTGTTAATGAGTGTGTATGGGTGTTTCCCAGTACTGGATTGCCGCCGGAAGGCAAAACATATGCTGAAAGAGTTGGCGGTTCATTCCGTTGTGGCGACCCCTGATAAATAAGTGACTAAGCCAAAGGAAAATTAATGAATGAATTATCATTATTCATCCATTCATCTATTAAGACTGGAGTGCTAGTGTTCATGTGCATTGAAGTCATTAATTTAATCTTTACGACTTGACTTGAACACACACTGTGGCCCTACAGGAACTGAGTTTGAGAGCAGTGTGAGAATCAGTGTGAATCTTGCATTTATGGTGAGACGCAGAGGGTCTGACTGACAAGTGATGAGAAACAAATACAAGAGATCTTAGGCTTTCTGAGTTTTAAATGGCTGACAAGATATTTTGGAGTCTTTTTGTAGATCTCATAACTGTCTTTTTGTCTACTGAAACGTTCACCAACTAAGCAGCTGGTTGTTCAATCTCTGTAAAATACTAAAATATACTAAAAGTCTACTGTATATGATGCCTCTTTAGCAGTTTAGTGCATTAGTCTCAATCCAAAACCTCTCGAATCGAGTGAACTTGCATTAGTGGCACACAAACCCTCTGACACACTAAGAGAGAAAGAAAAAAAGTCACATGGACTTCGGATAAAAAGGCTACAATTAAATGAACCTCTTACTAGACAGAAAAGGACTGAAGGGCAATCATCCAAGAAGGTAACTCCAACATCATCTTAAACTCCATTCACAGACACACCTTACACGCTCATTAAACTGTTTACCAGATTCCACTGCAGATTTGATTAACTTTAATCTCATTTTGACATAGTGTTCTAGATAGAGTCCTGTGCATCTTGAATTGGACAACCATCGTAGCATTTCCCAGACAGCTAACTCAACCCAAGTCAGTGATCTCTACTCAAGCCTAGTAGAGGCTATATCTAAAAGACTACTAAAATAACATGAATAAAATAACAGGGCTGCATGCAGTTAATGAAGTTATTGCTGTTTTGATAGTGGCAACTGAAGCTATTTTAGTGTTTCAGACGTGACTGAAGTTTAACCAGGCATTGCAACATTATAACAATGGATGAAGTCAACAAGCTATTGTGTGATGTTTAAAATATGTAGATAATGTGAAGCTATGTGAACAGGCCTAGCAGGATTTTTTGGTAAAGTTGTACAAAAAAAACACTAGCAATCAAGGGAGTTAGATCAACTTGGTATGATAAGCAACTTTATGGTAGATTCAAATTAGTGTGTGGGTTTTTCAATATTTGACCCAAATATGGGTTGAAACTACGTGATTTATTTATTTATTTATCTATTTTTTTACAGTGTACAATTCAAAGGTTTAGGATTTTGTGTTTAAAGCAGTTTCTATAATTTCCAAGACTGCATTTATTTGATCATAAACACCATGAAAACATTAACATTGTGAAACAACGTAGTCAAGTTAAAGTTGTGTTGTCAGCGGCAATTACTGTACATTTACATTTTGAAAATAGTTAAAACTATACTTAAAATTATTACAACACACACACACACACACGCACACACACTGAATAACCAAGAACATCCTCTCAACCACCCAAAGTCAAATACTCTGGACCAAAACCACACCATTATCCAGCTGATCATGAACAACACATTTAGGTGAAGTTCTTTGATATCTCTTACATTACAGTGATAACTCTTAGCATTATCTTAAGTCCACAATAAAGTACAGCATTGTCCGCCGTGTCCGGGTTTATAAGCTCAAACACATCTAACCAACACTACTGAAATGTTTCATCACCAAAGACTCCATTAGTATTCCCATTTACAGTCAGGGAAACAAAAGCTTCAGCATTTAATACTGTTATGACAGATGGACAAAGGGCAAACACTTTGGCGTTTGTTTACATATGGAGCTCCAGACTCTCAGAACAACTAAATGAGGAAATTAATCATGTTTTCAAAATGACGTGCATTAATCCGTTTATCTAAGGTGATCCATAATCTAATAACAGAAATGTTGGCCAAAAGCAACCAACAAATATTATGTGGATCGCATGCCTTCTATTGATAGTTTTCATGTGTCGTCACACCATTAGGGGAACGCCCCCCTGGCGGACAAAACATTACTATGTCCTGTTCACTGTAAAGTCGCAAGCTTTTCTCTTTATTTCTCTTTTTTAGCCAAAAAAACAGTTAATTGTTGTGCAATAAGGTTTAGCGTTACTAACCAATGAGGCGACACACCTGAGCTGTGCCTCTACAGAATTTTTTCAGAGAAAGAACAGCCAAAGGAGAAATGTATGAATTTATGTCGAATGGTAGCATCAGTGACCTGTAACAATCCATGGTACTTGCGCCCCATTCACACGGGGCGTCAGCATCAACGCTTCCCATTCACTTTGAATGGGTGACGTCAGGCGTTGCTGAACTGCATAGTGGATCTGTCGGCGCTGCTTCAGTGGCGCTGCTCGCTGCAGGAGTTGGGACTTTCTCAAATTTTCAAGCGCCAACGGAAGCGTCAGCCAATCAGATCGCTGTATACAAATACACCAACTCAGTCAGTAGCCGATTGTTGACTAATTTCATTGGCTGACGCTGCTATGACGATCGCGTCAGCCCCAACTTCAGACACACCCTCTGTCAAGCGTTGACGCTGAAGCCTCGTGTGAATGGGGCGTTACAGTGCTCAGCATAATTGAGTACTGCACGTCTTGAAAATGAATATTTTTATACATTCTTAGTGAATATAAACAATGTATTATTATACAAATGTATAATACATATTCATTAAACAGATATATTTAATAAAATATTATTTTAGTCACCAAACATATTTAGAAATTGAAAGATATTACAAATTTAACTCAAGCAAAATATTAAAAAAGACTTACAACCTACAAAATTTCAACTAAATTTTTTATTTTTTTGCTTGTTGTTTTTTTTTTATTTAAAAAAGAGGAAAAATCAACACAACAACAACAACAACAACAACAACAACAATAATTCCTTACATTTATATAGCCTCATCCACCACCAGTGTGCAGCATCCACCTAGATGACACAACGGCAGCCATATTGCGCCACACCACACACCAGCTTATTGGTGGAGAGAAGACAGAGTGATCGAGCCAATTATGACATGGGGATGGTTAGGAGGCCATGATGGACAGGGGCCAATGGGCAGATCTGGCCAGGATGTCAGGGTTAAACCCCTACTCTTTTTCGAAGAACATCCTGGGATTTTCAACGACCACCGAGAGTCATGATGACCTCGGTTTAATGTCTCATCCGAAAGACGAGTATAGTCTTTAGTATTTTGAGTATTTAGTATTTTTCTATAACATATAAATTTGGGTGTACTAATTTTGACCATTATCAGAAGTTATTCTGTTAGATAAGCTCCACATTTGGCTTCAGTATTGACTAATCTAATGTATATGCACAAATATAAAATTGCATAGCTTCTTAATAAAAATATGAATTTAAAAGATAGATTTGTGGGGGGTGTTCTCATTTATGCTGAGAACTGTATAACTGTAAGTTATACATGTATATAACATGTATATGCTTTTTTATACAGTTTCTATTCTAATTTGCAGGTCAAGTGCAACTAAAGTATAAATTGAAATGCAGTCAAAGTATAAATAGCAGAAGTGAACGAATAGATTTTCCCTACAAGCAAATAAACATCTAAGTAAAAGAAAGGGACACCTAATATAAAAGCAAACACTTACAGTACGTGATATAATACCGTCACTAACGTTAACAAATCAATTAATAAACATAACTGTACATTAAACACATCTTCAAACACATGAAATAATATGACTTAAAAATGATCTAAATTCATATTAGTCCTCCTCTGATTAAACCAGTGAAACAGATGATAAAACAACACTGTTTTGAATGCACAAGGCACATAAAAGTCTGACTCAGTTATGCCGATTAATTTTATAACACAAACAAAATTATATGGAAAATATAAGCATATGTTATCTCTTGCAGTCGATTGTAAATCCAACAATATGTAGTGGCAGGTTATTAGGAAATATTTATTGTAGCACATAAGCATCAGTGGCTACAATAAAAGAGGGTCCGAACAAGTGAACGGAGAAAGTGGTGTACAGAATATGAAGGAGAGGAAAGGAGGATTGTTGCCCACCTTTGTTCGGAGCGATTTTCACCCCAACACAAGGTTCCTCTTCGTCTGATTGTTTGGAAGGAAAGCAGCTGGGGTTACCGGATTTATCTGAAAGAAGCCAAGAGAAATATTTACTTTGTTTCATTCTTGTCACTATTTATGCACAATAGAGAGAGGGAAGAAAATATTATGCGGGAAGAGGATTAGATCTGGTTTTGAGATCTGTATGTTTTCTGGAAATAAGCTTTCTGTGCTCGAAAATGCACTAAAAACTGTAAAATTTTATAATTTAAAGTAAATGTGTTTTGTTTTAATGTTTTAAAATGTAATTGATGCCTTTAATGGCAGAATTATTATTATTTTATATATTTTTTAATTATATATTTTCTGAGCACGGTGGCTCAGTGGTTAGCACCGTCACCTCACAGCATGAAGGTCGCTGCTTTGAGGCCCAGCTGGGCCAGTTGACATTTCTGTGTGAAGTTCGCATAATCTCCCCGTGCGGCGGTTTCCCCCACAGTCCAAAGACATGCACTATTGGTGAATTGAATAAACTAAATTGTCCGTAGTGTATGAGTGTGTATGCATGGGACGATAACTGTTTTCAAAGGTATACCGCAGTTTGGAAAAGTCAAGGTTTTCATACCGCCAACATTTTATGCTATACCGTTCCTAAGGTATGTGTAAGATTTTAATTACTTTTTTTTTGTTTGTTTTTTAGGTATAAATTGTAAAGACATCTGTGTTTTTAAAACAAATGAAGACCACAGAAGTCAATGATTGACTTGAATTATTTAGCCTGACATGTTTACTCCTCTAAAATATTTTAAATGTTTCTAAAAATAAAATATATTGCGTTCAAAGATGAAAAAGGTTTTGTTTTTTAGCCAGATATTTAAAAAGAATATATTTTAGAGCAGTAACCACAATACCGTCATAACGCAAAACTGTGATATTTTTATCAAAGGTTGTCTATGAGTGTCTGTGTGTGTGAATGAGAGTGTTTCCCAGTACTCGGTTGCAGTTGGAAGGGCATCCACTGTGCAAAACGTGTGCTCAAATAGTTGGCGGTTCATTCCGCTGTGCCAACCTCTGATAAATAAGGGACTAAGCCGAAGGAAAATGAAAGCATGGATTTTTGACTAATGTAAAAAATAAGAAATTTAAATTAGATTCAAGCCAAGTGAAAACATGCCAAGAATGGAAGCTGAAGAAAAGTTAAAGGTATAAAGTATTACTTGGAGGTAATGATGTTACAGATGGAAACTAAGAAACCTGTAGATGGGCTTAAAATAAGAGCAGGGAAAATAATCTGAAAATCTGAATCCTTTGTCATTAATGGAGAGTTAGACCATGCTATTACAGCTATTACTCTTCTGGGAAAACTTTCCATTAAATGTTGGATGAAAACTATGAGGATTTGATCCCATTTAAACATAAATGGTATTTTATCCCAAAGGTGTTAAATGGAGTTCAGGCTTGGAGTATTTCTGAAAACCAGTTCTTAGACTAAAGTAAAGTAAACGGCTCTGCTATTACACTTGGTTAGAGAACACAACACTGTCCTAAATACAGAATGAAAAAGAAGCCTCTGCAAATTCTAAGAGGTTAAAAAATAAGCAAAATAAATAAACAAATAAATAAATAGGCTAGGCTTAATTGTATAAATTATATATTTTTGTTAATGTATGCCAAGTTGAAACTTTTTTAAAAAGAATTATTGAAAAAATATACAATTTATACAAAATAATATATTAACAATAAAAAAGTCAATGTTACAAAAAACCTTTTATACAAAAGTGCATAATATATGTTGAAAGATGCTTAAAACAATGTCAAACTGCGCAATAAAAATAGGCTGAAATTATATATTTGAAATCACATCTATATGATAGATTTTTAAAACAGTGTAAAATAACGATTTTATATAACGAATAACGATTCTAGATTTATTCTTATCAACACATATAATATATCGGAAGTTTAAAATTGTTACACGATTATGGATTGAAATTGAATGACTGAATAAAGGAATGAATAAATAAGCAAGCAAGGTTCATATATTTACAAACATATGCTATAAATATTCAAAGAGTACTCATGTAATTAAGTATTGATGTAATAAGTGAAACCCTGAATTTAAATTATGTATAACATTATGAGTGTATTACAATCCAAGCAGACCAGTGTCCCCTGCATGACAAAACCCTGGGCAGAAGGCCTGTGTGTGCGTAGCAAGAGTAGAAGCGAACATTAATCCAGCAATTGTAGCAAAACAAAAGCAAGTAAATCCCCAGAGATGGAGCAGTAATTAATTCTGCCAGGATATCTGGGCCATCAGAAAGCTGTGTTAATGTAAGCTATTTCTAATGCACATAAAACATGAAAGTCAATCGGTAAACAAGTGCTGCGTGGTTTCCTATTGAACACACATGTGCACATGAAAAGCACATGCTGACACTCACACAGCCTATAAAGAAAACAGCTACAATAATACTGAATACACTTCTGAGAGACTGTGATAGATGGTAGAGAACTTAAAGGGACAGTACACACAAAATCATCATTTACACAACTTCCGTCTTTCTTTCCTATGTTAAACACAAAAGATGACATTTTTTTAACAAGCGTTTTTATTAGTTTTACACATTTCAATAATTACCAAACAAAAAAATAACAAACACACACAAAAAAGGAATAAGTATGATAAAACAAAGAAAATAATGGTAATAATAATTAAAACAAAGAAAAATAGATAATTAAAAAACATAATAATAAAAAAAATTAAGTTATTATTAAAAAAACAATTAGGGCATATAAACGGTTTCAATGAAAGTACAGAGAGACAGTCAATAGGGGTAGTGAGCATATTAAGCATTACACTGCTGCTCAGAATCTGCATTATTGGTCCAGGTGATAAAGAAATGGTTGTCATATATTGTAAAACTTAGCGAGATTATCAATAACTCCGTAACGGACTCTTTTCATTATAGCCCTCCTGTGAAATATTTATCCTTTTTCAAATATTTCTCGTCATATTTAATGAAGCAAGGACTTTTTCACAGTATTTTCAATAATATTTCTACTTCTGGTGAAAGTCTTATTTATTTATTTTTTATTTTAAGCTTTGATTTTGATTTGACTTTAAGACATTTTAAAAGCAGTTTTAGATTAATTAGTTAACTTAATTAACCTAGTTAAGCCTTTAAATGTCACTTTAAGTTGAATACTAGTATCTTGAAAAATATCTAGTAAAATATCACATACTATCACCATGTAAAAATAAATCAGTTATTAGAAATTAATTGTTAAAACTATTATGTTTAGAAATGTGTTGAATAAAATCTTCTTTCCATTAAACTGAACTTGGGGAAGATATAAAAGTCTGTGCACCTCCAACATTCTTTAAAATATCTTTTTTGTATTTTACAGAAAAAAATAAACTCATAAAGGTTTAGACCCATTTAAGAATGTGCAAATTGCGAGTAAATATTTTTTTTTGGGTGAGCTATAAGTGGAATAAAAAAGCATGTCATCTAAATGAAATGTAAAGGCTAAAGGGAAATGTAGGGTTTGTGACTACAGCAGTTTGTTCAATGGACTATGAAACAAGGTTACAGTAATGTGTATTTGAGTGGGACGGAGTGCGTGTGTGCATTTATCCCGGGCGTGAGATTAAAGCAAGGCTTTTTCCTTGCCATCTGGAGCCCTTGTGACAGAAGGATCTGCTGTCCCACACTCAAAAGTGCACACATGTTCACATTATAGCCATTTTAAATAGAGCCTTTAAAATAAAAAGAAAAAAAAAACACATTCTGTAAGCTAACATGACCACAACAAACATACTTTTAAGACATGAAAGAAGACGCTGGTGGGTCCCTAAATAAAGCTTTTTTTAATGAGTCACCATAGTCCAGACTCTTTTAACAAACACTACACAAAAGCTGGATAACCATGAAGTGTGTGTAAAATGATGTTTGTTTGTGCGTGTGTGTTTTATTTAATGTCACATTTTTTTAAAGGGATATTTTATACAAAAATGAAACCTGTATGTTAATTTTCACAGCCTTAAGCCATGTTCTTAAGCCAATCTTCTTTTAATGAGAAAAAAAACAGAACATCTAGCATGAGAGTAAATTAACATCAAATTTAGCCTAACAATCCCTTTTAATCAACTCAAACCATACAGTACATTAATATTGATAGGTTGTTGTAGAGATTAGTCTATACCTAGGGCTGCACGATGTTGAAAAAATCTGATATTGAGATATTTTATTCTTCTGACATGAATCAGACGTTGCTTTGAATAGCACTGGTAGACGGATTTTTGGCCAGTCTAACGTGTTTCGTTTCTATTCCAAATATCTAAAAATTCTTAGATCAAGTAAAGAAGCAGCACTGGGTTCAGAAGAAATAAGTCAAAATTAACTTTTTTTCCCCCTTGAAATCAGCAAAAATATCTGCCATAAGTAAAATAAGGGGCAAGTAAAATAATGTTGTTTTCACTTTGAAATGTATAGACTAAAAACAAGACAAAAATTAGAAGAAACCCTTTTTTAATTGCATAAATCGTACAAATTCTGTATAGTTAACACATATGATAAAAAATATAGTAAATACAATCTTGTAGCTCCTGGTCAACTATAAGTCAGACTTAATATTGCGATATTGATGCTAAAACCATATATTGTGCCGTCTACACATTTTAAAAACTTTTAAACGATAAAACATTTGTAACTGTCAGGACAGCACCATGTGTGTCAAGCAAAATTGTGAGACTTCATATTTAAATGTTATTATAACAGACATTTTTTTTGACGATTCGGTGTACGTCTACATTTGATTTATTCCTCCAAAACTGTCTCAATTCTGTAACATTCCACATGACAGATTTACCACATTTATTTAATGACAGATTTTATGAATCCATCCACATTTTCCACACCGCAGAAATCGGATGCCTCAATTAATCTAGGACACCTCAATCAATCAGCTTGCTTGCTCAAAACACAACATACAGCCAATCATTATCTGCAAAACCCAAGGAAAATAGCTGTGACATGTTTACAAGCTAATTTATGGTTCTATAGCATGTAATTAGCATTTATGTGGCGCTCTTGTTAAGAGTTGGTGCGTCATGAATCTTGTTTACTGCCGAGCAGCTATAATGAGTGTAAATATTGTGCTTTCCAATAAGACCATAAATGATGGATTTCCTCAAGGGATTTATAGATGCGTCCCTAAACGAAACCCAATCAATTTTCAGTATGTACGCACGCATTTAATGTAATTGTAAGCAACTATCAAGGCAATCTTCATCATGTTAATCCAGCGTTTAAACAATACTGATTTGATTTTGATACAATCAACAAAAATGCAGGAGCTACACTCAGTCTCATCACTACATTATTCTGTAAAAGCAAAAAAAGAATGAGATCTGATTTAAGCCCTGTACAGTATGAAGCAGTCATTCATTGTTGATTGTTACTGTATGTTGTTTTATTCATGATAATGGTGATTAATACCACACAGTGTTTCCTCTAGGATTTTTTCCAGCTGTGGTGGCAGGCCTTTTACACAGATCTTCCAACCCCCTATGGCGTTATTTCACTGACAAATGTCGTGAGTGCACTATTACAAGTCGAGCTCGCATTCATGTAATTAACAATACTTTATTATGAACTAACAATGAGTAAATGCATGTGCTAATCATAAACTAA
>CAIGQQ010033467.1:1273518-1306146 GCA_903798035.1 Danio albolineatus
ATTTGTTTGTTAATTTATGTATTAATTACCACATTAGTTTATGATTAATTTAACAATGTAATGTAATGTGTATTTATAAAGCGCATTTATCATGTATGGCCATACATTCAAAGCGCTTCACAATCATGAGGGGGGTCTCTCCACACCACCACCAGTGTGCAGCATCCACTTGGATGATGCGACGGCAGCCACAGGACAATGGCGCCAGTGCACTCACCACACACCAGCGATATGTGGAGTGGAGATGACAGTGATAGAGCCAATTCAGCGGATGGGGATGATTGGGAGGCCATGATGGTTAAGGGCCGAGAGGGAATTTGACCAGGACACCGGGGTTACACCCCTACTCTTTACGAGAAGTGCCATGGGATTTTTAATGACCACAGAGAGTCAGGACCTCGGTTTAACATCTCATCCGAAAGACAGCGCCCACTGACAGTATAGCATCCCCTTCATGTTTACTGGGGCATTAGGACTCATACAGATCACAGGTTGAGCGCCCCCTGCTGGCCTCACTAACAACACTACCAACAACAACCTAGTTTTCCCATGTGGCTCTGCTTAGCTGCAGTGAGTAACTGGTCTTGGGCTGCAGGGTGATATGGCTGTGTGTTAACCATGATAAACTCATGATATGTTGATGTATAATAATATTGTGACCCATTCTTTACTTGGAGGGGCATTTCATCATTAACCCATTCTTAACTACTCATGAACTCTTAACTACTCATCAAACATTATTAACTAAACTGACATTTTCAATTTACTATAACCTTCTATGTGAAGCTGCTTTGACACAATCTACATTGTAAAAGCGCTATTCAAATAAAGGTGAATTGAAAGGTGAATTGAACTCCTTATACATGTCTATCTAGTGCGTTCACACTGAATAACAATAGAAAAGTGTTCTGTCAACATCAACATGAACACAGGAGATCATGAGTAGATAAGGATGTGTTAATGGTGATGTGCCCCTTCAAGTAAAGTCATGACATAATTAAACATTGACCGCTCATGGGTTCATGTTAGGTACATTTAGATTAAATTAATACATTAATCAACAACATGTACTAAGAAGAAATTAAGGTAGCCGTTATTCACACAAGAACTCTTGTGACTCATGTTAAAGTTAGTACTTGATTAGTGTGCTCCTTAACTCATAATTAACTCATAATAAAGCAGTCAGTCAGTCAGCACGTAACCTTAAAGTGTTAAACAAATAACGCACAGCACTACTATGACTACAGAAAAGTTCGCTCTGTTATAATTAACTTACGTTTTAATATGTTTTGGTGCGATTATAATCCGCTATAATAAAAAAAAGCAACAACTGAAGGTTTTGAATAAGAAGCTGTAATGTAGCCGTGGCAGGAATGAATTTTGGTGTGATGCCCCACCATGAAAATAATGAATATAGCGGAAACCATGTCATAGTTTTGTCAAAGTGAACATATTAGTTAAAACAATTATGACATAACAATCGCAGGTCATGTTTTACCCAAAAATCCAAAAGGAAAAAAACAAACAATACTTTCCGTGAAGAAAATTAATCTTGCAGTGGATCCAGAGATTTTACTTGTTTTATTGTAATTAATGGGGTATGTGCACATGGAGTTTAAATTTTCGCCAGCCAGCCCTAAGTGAATTGTCTTTCCATTATAAAATTGACACGTCTGAGGTCTGATTTCTGATTTTCTTTAAAAATCAATGATCTTCATAGATATACGATCTTCATTGCCTGATAGATATACAATATAAAGTGGGTCTCAGACCTGGACAAGAATCACTGCATTAAATTCTATTTTTCCCCACCGTCTTTGAAAATAATGAGGTAAAATAAACTGTCATATTTTAATGGAGTATGTGCGCTCGCCTATGGTACTGATGGAGATAGCATTTACACGGTCTTTCATCTTATTTAACGCTTAAACATCTAAATAAATGCTAAACTCTATTTAACTGAATGAATTATAAATACATTACAACATCGATGCTGTAAAAGGAACCATATGAAATTGAAAGTAGTCACGCTAAGCTTTCACCGGAAGTTTATCATTGGCTGAAAAACACTAGCTGTGCATATACCCATTTGTGGTTATTGTAATGATGTTCTCATCTGAATTATCCTAAATAAAATACTGTAAATTTAACATAAATATATATAAATATAATATAAAATGCATAAATATAATAAAGTTTAATTGTAAAGAATTATTGTCACAATGCAATCAACTGATCTGAATGTGGTTCAGAATGTGAATGTTTTCACTTGAATTACCAGTGTTGTTTAGCCATGGGGCGCCACGGTGGCCGAGTGGTTAGCACGTTCGCCTCACAGCAAGAAGGTCGCTGGTTCGATCCCCGGCTGGGCCAGTTGGCATTTCTGTGTGGAGTTTGCATGTTCTCCCCGTGGTTGCGTGGGTTTCCTCCGGGTGCTCCGGTTTCCCCCACAGTCCAAAGACATGCGGTACAGGTGAATTGGGTAAGCTAAATTGTCCATAGTGTATGAGTGTGAATGTGTATGTGTGGATGTGTTTCCCAGAGATGGGTTGTGGCTGGAAGGGCATCCGCTGCGTAAAACAAATGCCGGATAAGTTGGCGGTTCATTCTGCTGTGGCGACCCCGGATTAATAAAGGGACTAAGCCGAAAAGAAAATGAATGAATGAATGAATGTTTAGCCATGTTACTGATTACTCAATTGATTGTCAGTAACCCTTTTAATCGATAGACCTTATCGAGGTCTATATTAGTCTGCCGAACTGGAAGGAAAATATACATTTTAAAAACATTAACTACAAAGGCTGGTTATTTTACTGCGGTGATGAGGGACAATAGTGGTACTACAGATTAAAAAAAAAAAAAAATCTCAATATAAAGGAAACATAAATTGACCACATATTTTATCAATGTTGTAATGAATGCCTTTAAATAAATGTAGCCTAGCTAACAGCAATCATCAGTTTTTATTGAGGTTGTGTGGTCTGTCTTATATAGTCTGTTCTTTATGCAGCTTTCAACATACACACTTACTCTGACCATAGGCGGTGACCACAGTGATGTTCAGCCTATTACGAGGCACCTTTAACCTGTATCCTACTATAAAAATAGTTACGATTATTATTTTTTTTTACATATAATGTTGCATTACTTAAATGGAACATTATATGTAATATAAATTTCTAACACTTTTTATTTTTATAGTTTATATATAAAATGAACGCTTCGCTTATTTTGCTGTAATCATTATGCAAGGGTCATAATGCGTTGTATGTTTGGCTTATTGTTCAGTAGCCAAGATTCTTAAATGATGTATTTAATAATCAAATTGTTTATAAGGACTAGGCTATTAATAACTGTAATTCTTTGAAGGGGAAAAGCATGGGTGGATTGTCAGTTGAATATATCAAATCATTCAAAATGATATTGCGTTTAAGATGGAGTGGTGATTAACGAATAACTGATCGTTTATTTAAATAATCATTGATTACGGGATTTTGTAGAAATTGACATCCCTAGTGTGGTCATTGGAGTATGATTAAGTTTTAGTAATTCAACATTCTTGCGAAATAAACAAAGTAATAAACTTTCTTGTGAAATAAACATTCTACAAATCAAGTCAATTAAAAATCTTTTAACACATTCAAATTAAAATGGTATATAACACTTAATAATAAAGCGCACACTTTTTTAAAATGCACTTTTATCAAGGGTAAACGAGCAATAGTGACTACGTTTATATGGACATCAATAATAGAATTACTGGCGTTAATCTGAATAAGATAATAATATGATTAAGGTGTTTACATAAGTTGCACTACTATGACTACAGAAAAGTTCGCTCTGTTATAATTCACTTACGTTTTAATATGTTTTGGTGCGATTATAATCCGCTATAATAAAAAAAAGCAACAACTGAAGGTTTTGAATAAGAAGCTGTAATGTAGCCGTGGCAGGAATGAATTTTGGTGTGATGCCCCACCATGAAAATAATGAATGTAGCGGAAACCATGTCATAGTTTTGTCAAAGTGAACATATTAGTAAAAACAATTACGACATAACAATCGCAGGTCATGTTTTACCCAAAAATCCAAAAGGAAAAAAACAAACAATACTTTCCGTGAAGAGAATTAATCTTGCGGTGGATCTAGAGATTTTACTTGTTTTGTTGTAATTAATGGGGTATGTGCACATGGAGTTTTAATTTTCAGCCCGCCAGCCCTAGGTGAATTGTCTTTCCATTATAAAATTGACACCTGAGGTCTGATTTCTTTAAGAATCAATGATCTTCATAGATATACGATCTTCATTGCCTGATAGATATACAATATAAAGTGGGTCTCAGACAAAAATCACTGCATTCAATTCTATTTTTCCCCACCATGTCTTTGAAAATAATGAGGTAAAATAAACTGTCATATTTGAATGGAGTATGTGCGCTCGCCTATGGTATTGATGGAGATAGCATTTACACGGTCTTTCATCTTATTTTACGCTTGAACATCTAAATAAATGCTAAACTCTATTTAACTGAACGAATTATAATTATATTGTAATACATTACAACATCGATGCTGGACTAGGCTAGGCTATGAACTGCTGGAAGAGTGTTGCTTTAACGGAATTTTAAACAACATGCCGTATGAGTAAAGAAACCTCAGCAATTTGCAGTGCAGGTGTCTGTGGTCCTTCACTGATTCGGCAGGTGCAGCGAATAGTGTGAAACAGCGCGTTAAACCGTGTGTGTATAGACTATCCTGTCGCAAAATGCGGTGAAAACATGACGGTAATAGTTTTTATTAAGGTGTTTACATGTCTCTACTGCGCTTCAATAATGTTATTAAAATCGGCATGCTCCAAATGGCTTAATTTGATTTCTATTTAGTTCTATTTTAAATTTAGACAAATTAAGCCAATCATAGACTCTTAATGAGAGTATTGTCGTAATTGGGTCACACTTTACAATAAGGTTCATTTTTTTATGTTAATGAATGCATTTACTAACATGAACAAACAACGAACAATACATTTGCTACAGTATTTGTTCATGTTAGTTAACGTTAGTTAATGAAAATACAGTTGTTCATTGTTAGTTCACGTTAGCTCACGGTGCGTTAACTAATGTTAACAAGCATGGACTTGGATGTTAATAATGCATTAGTAAATGTTCAATTATGATTAATAAATGCTGTACAAGAGTTGTTCATGATTAGTTCATGTTAGTAAATGCATTAATGAAACCTATTGTACAGTGTTACCCTCAATTGTATTAAAATCGGATTGTTAGTGTCCATGTAAATGTACTCAGTGTTATAAAACTAGGCAAATTCTTATGGATTTTACATAATGTTGTTTTAAAACTGCTTTATTGTCGGTCTTGCAAATATTTTGGGGCATTGCTATGGAATTAACTGCTTGTGGATATTAAAGATATTACAAATGTGGTTAGTTTTAGTTTAGAATCTAAAAGCTGGCTCTTAAGCAGAATAGTATGTTGGTGAATTTTACAGTATGTTTTAATGGTAGTAGTATAATCTATACTTCACATCAAGCACTGCAATGCAAATAAGTTTTGTTTTTATTGTTTATTGTGTATATCCATGACTCATTAAGTGTATTCACTTATTTTTTTGTCAAATAAAAACAGAGAAAGAAAGAAAAATCACACTTTGACCAAAGCTATTTTGAAACGGAAGACTTTATGCTTCCACTGGAGTCATTATTTACTAAAGTAAAATAGCTTGTATATCATCCACCACTGCATTTTAATTTATAGCAAAGCATACATCAGATAAATAACAGATGCTATGTGTTCTCATAAACCTAAAAAACATCTAATTCAAGTCCTCACTGCAAAACTTGCACAGGTTAAAATAAATGATCTAAATAAGTCTATTAAATAACATCAATGCAGCTGACATCTTGACACAGATATCTGCGAGCTGAAGGTCACACATAAGGAAACACATTAAATAAGTACCTGCTGTGTTGTTGGATCTCCAGTGTGGCTGGGTTTGCATTTTTCTCGTATTGACAAAATGTTTCTTCATCTTAATCTGACAGCAGTAATCTGAGCAACAGGGAAATGCCCACTGCGTGCAACACGCATTACATACAAATGTCACCCAAAACGAACTGCTGCATTTGTTTCTTTAGTTCTTCCTGTGGTTGTTTCACTCCTTCCCCTCACCGGTCACGAAACTGGTTTAACAGCAAGAGTGAGACGATGCCGGACACAGACTGTAAGTACATGCTCACACTATAGACACTATAGCTTAAAACACGACGATACCTCTAGGAGAAAAATCAGCACAGGAGCGGAAACATTTCAAATGTTATGAATACACCGAATGACAATCAGAGCATAGGTAAAGGTGTATAAGCTTCTGAGTGAGAAATCAATGAGTGGGAGGCTTTCGTTTGTGATACTATCAACAAACCAACCTACTTTCCAGTGCTCTTCTTCATCTCTCTTTCCGTCTCAGTGTGAGCAGAGGCTCTGTAAACCCTTGCTTTTGAGGAATAAAAATAATTATACCTGGTTATGAACGAACAAAATTCAACAGACTAGATTCAAAACATTATTTTTGTTGCTTGTTCAGACTACTTATTTAAAATGAGCTGAATCTACCTATTAAAGCAAAACCAATTTTATTTTAAATTATCAGAAGAAACCATGCGGTCAGTTAGTTTTTATAGGGCTTATTTCTAAATTCTATGCCTTACTAGTTTACTTTGATTTCTCAGTTTATGATTCTTTGAAACCACTATGGGCAGGGGACCTACAGTAAGAGTTTAATTCAGAAGATTGGTCCAAGATTTGTGATGGTATTTTTCCAAAATGTACCTCGATTTCGATACATGAACAAAATATTTAATTTTTCCTCAGAATTTATTTTACACCTGTTCACCTGCATAAAATGTTCCCAGCTTGTTCCGACCTCTGTTTGTGCAAAACTTGTACGGGCACATTTTTTTTTTCATGTATTTTGGTCCTGTGTTCACATCCAACCATTTTGGAGAGCGGTTCATTCTGCGATCCAGGAGATATTCCGCAGATTTTTAGCCCATCGTTGATTCTGTTCATTTGGTGTAAATGTGTGTAAATTTATATTTATTCAGTTTCTTAAATTAATTTCAGTAATATTATTGACTAATATGAAAATATTCATAGGATTTATTTACAATACAGTTTGTAAAGTACAATTTTCTGTCGTTTAGTAAAGATTTTATATGAGAGACTTGTTTTGTTTACCAAATAAAGTGGAAAGTGGAAACATTAAATAAAAGTTAAAAATGTATTACTTTTTATTTCATATATTTAATTGTTTGTTATGATACTTCTAAAATCATTCCGCATAAATCTGCAGAAATAGCAAAAAATGCCCGCAGATTCTGACTGGCCCTGCTTATGACCTCAACCACAAATCGGACAAATTCAGGAGACCTCTCCAACCCTTTCTACAAAACTCTGAATTTTTTTTATTTTAAGAGAGTTCTGGCTTCTTTTGTTTTGATTTTGTTTGATTTTGCACATGCTCACAATATTTCAACGGTTCAGTTCATAAACGTAAAGCATCATTTTGTCATTCAAGCAAGAAAAATGCAGTTGAATTCATAAAAATCTTGATATTTCTCAAGGATTTGTGAGTGCACGCTTGAGCAGAAATTAGCAATATGATGCTTAAGTGCTGTGAAGGTGTTGCTATGCAGTTGCTAAGGTGTTCTGGGTGGTTGCAAAGTGGATTTCTAATGTCAAATCCCATTGGCTGCATCTGAAATCACACACTTTTTGAGGGGACAGTCATTTGTAGTGGAAGTTGCTGAGTGCAATCATAAAACCCCATAGTGCAACACAATTACAAATGTACACTCAGTGACTAAAATAAAACCTCTGTGAGGGGCATGATGAATAAATTCCTATAGAAGAGCCATGAAGAGGGCTATTATCTAAATGACACAAACATAATAAATGCATCACTTCATGGACTTTCATAAGTAAATGCTGGCATTTTCACATTCTCCAGATTATATTTAATATGCGCAATATCCTTTGCACATTTTGCAATAAAACAACACTTACACTACTGAAAGTATGTATTAATCATTCATAAAAAGTATGATTGATCATGGGAGTTTGGAAACTGACATTACTAGTGCAGTTAATGTAATGTAATGTGTATTTATATGGTGCATTTATTGTGTGTGGCCATACACCCCAAGTGCTTCGCAGACATGGGGGGGGGGGGTGCACCAGTGTGCAGCATCCACTTAGATGATGTGATGGCAGCTACAGGACAACGGCACTCACCACACAAAGCTATTAGTGGAGTTTAGAGAAAGAGATAGAGCCAGTTTGGTGGAAGGGGATGATTGGGAGGCCATGATTGGTAAGGGCCGATGGAGGGAATTTGGCCAGGACATCGGGATACACCCCTACTCTTTACCAGAAGTGCCATAGGAATTTTAAGGACTACAGAAAGTCAGGATTAATGTATTATCCGAACAGTATAGTGTCAGTGTAGTGGCATCAGGACTCACACAGACCCCCAGATGGCCTCACAAACACTACTTCCAACAGCAACCTACAGTAGTTTTCTCGGCCCTGCTTAGCTTCAGTGACTAACCGGTCTCGGGCTGCAGGGTTACATGGTTGTGGCAGTTAATTATTATTCAGGTAGAAGTTCAATTTGAACTGAATAATAACAGTTTTAATTAAGCTTTAAGTGTAACATTGTTTAATTAAACTTTATTCATGCTACATGTATAAATTATAATTTATAATTAAATTTTATACATGCTACGTGTCATTTCTATGACAGACTTTGAGATTAATATTTGCATTAAAAGAGCAGTCAGTTTACTAAGTTACAAATGATTAAGCAAAAGTTTAGTACCAAAAATTACTAGTAGGAGCAGTAATACTTAATAAACAATATTTTACGTTAACAAAATAATATATTGAGCTCAGAATATGAAATATGAAACCCCCCACACCATATTCTGATGCTTGATATACATATCAAACTCACTTCTCTATTTTTGGCTTGTTTTTATGTCACTTTCCTCAAGCGGAGTTCTGCTTTATGCTTCTCGCATGAGCATGATTGACTTCACAACAGAAAACGGTCACACGTTCAGCAGTGAGAAACGGATAATAATACAACAACATTTCTGTGCACGCTCTTCTCAGTACAAGACAGTGTGGGTGGAAGTGAGGTCATCGTTTATAGACACAATCCACCGCTCACGCAAGGCTGCAGAGAGATGCCACTATCCTTAGGTGAAATAAATGACAACTTGCACTGTATTACTGGTGCTTCTCCTACACAGAATTAAGATTAGAGAGAGAAATGAGAGAGGACACAAACTACAATGCGATTTGCTTTGACGATGAAGTGAACAATGTTGCATATAATATGAACACAAAAATATAATTCATTATGCCACAGCTTTATAATAGTGAAAAATACGCAATACTACTGGTCAGATTTTTGGAACAAATAATATGGTTGATGTTTCTAAAAGAACACAAGGCCTCCTTGATATTAGTGCTGCACGATATTGGAAAAAAACTGACATTGTGATATTTTGCATTTCTGCGATATGAATATTATTTCACAATATGACTTCAGTAACTGTGTGGGAAAAATGTACAACATTACATTGATTGGGATGATTTTGTAGGGGAGTGCATCTGCATAAAAATACCAAAAATATACATTAAAAATGTAATTCAAAAAAATAAAGCACAGATAAAAATGAAATAAACAGTGCTTTATGGTTTTTCGGTGGAATATTACAATTTTGAGGTGAAGAAATTCAATTATCAAATCTAAAATAACACTAATCTTCTTTTGATCAATAATTAAGATAAATTAATCTTTGGTAAAGAGGCAAACTGTATAATTTCTTGTTCCCAAATGGTTTAAATTTGCTTTAAATCTTAGTCACGGGCCTTAAAAACACATCTGAGTAAAAAAGATTTGGTTGACTATGGTTGAAATTCAAAATGATTTAACAAATCATGTGATTAGTTATAATCCCAACTCGACATTGCACGTCCTGCGATGTGACTATTACGCATGCGCACATTGCGATATCGATGCTGAAACAATACATTGTGCAGCCCTAATTAATATTTTGATATATATTATTAAAAATGAACAGAACCGTTTAAATGTTTATTTGTGATTAAACATTTACACTCTTTAGTATCACATAATCCTTCAGAAATCAATCTAAAAATGAGGATTCAGAGCTTCAGAAACATTTCCGATTCTTATTATAAATGTAGAAAACAGTTGTGTTGCTTAATTTTTTATTTTTGTGTTGCAGAAAGCATCATAGACTAGCGTAATTGAAAAAAATGATGCATGCAAACAGCGAGGACTCACTAAATTAACCCCAAAATAAATAAATGATGAGGAAAAACTAAAAACCTCACTTAAATATTAAGCAAAAACAACTTCCAACGCCGATCAGTGAGCATGAGACTTTTTAAAAGAATAAGTATGCTGAATGTCATTGTAAAAGTCCACCCCCAAAGCATGTCTAAATTTAAAGAGAACCATCTGAAACAAAGTTTACATTGTGCTATTGATATAAACCACTTAAACCAAGGTGCTAAAGCAATCTTAGCTGTCTGAAGGCTATGCGCACTACGTATGTGTTATTTAGCAAGTTAATGAGTCTTAACACTCCCTTAATCCAGTGAAGATATACTCCTCTGTTTAATCTGATAGTGTGCTGTTTGCTGGTGGCTAGACACCTATCAAACACACACACACACACACACAGATCTCTCCACCTGCTTCCATAAACCACCCTGACCCGTTTCCACATCCATCTGTTTCTGCATCTGTGTCTGCGTTCGCAATCACACATATGATTCAATCCAAGAACACTCATTGCTGGGACTAGAGTACAAAAACGGCAGATTAAATATGTTTCTGCTATAGACTTTGCATAAAAGCATCATTCAGATCCACACACATTCTCTCTCAAACACACACACACACACGCTTCAATGTTCAATGAGTTTGAAATAAATCTCCCTTGACAACAGCATGTCAAAAATACACATGCTATTTAAAAGCAGTAGACCTAAAGAGCTTCAAGAGCCACAGCCCTTCTCAACTGTGGTCAGCTGTGTGTGAACGCAACGCTAGTCTCTACATGGCAACAAACAGCACTGACCTGATGAGAGTCTTGGTTTGGATTCGAGATTTCCACTTCCGAGGAACAGAGTCGTCGTCCTTATCCAAAGAATCGCACCAGTCCTCTCATGAACCCTCCTTTTCTAGCCATGCAACCACACACTCTGCATCCTCCATCCTTCCTTCCTCTCTCTCTCTCTCTATCTCTCTTTCTCTCTCTACACTTGCTTTACTCCTCCTCCTCCTCCTTTTTATTTCCCCCTTGCTTCCCCCCGCCTGCAGTGTGTTTTCCGCTTTTTTCTCTCTCTCTCTTTCTCCACCGAGGATAATCACATTCCAAAGGAGGGACGGCATATGGCAGGGAAACGCCACACGCTCTTGTCTGTCCGTCTTTATGTGCCAATGTGTGTGTGCGTTTATTGCATGGACAATTACTCCTATTGTGATGCCGGAGGGGTGGGCCAACAAACAAGGGGGTGGGGTGAGGTTTGAGAGGAATAAACTAGGGGAATATTGATGAGTGGGTATGATATTTGGAGAATGCCAGCTCTTCTCTACTGATTGGTGGGGTCACTGGAGTCCGTTTATAGTTTCCTTTGAGCGGAGGGGTGAAAATGAGGCTGATTCTATTGGAGGGCACGCACTGGTCATGTGATGAAAGATGGACCGGGCCACATGGGAGGAATACAGATGAGTCAGTGATTTGTGGGGGAAGGAGAAGGGGAAGAGGGTGATGGGCACTGTCACCACCTACAATATTCTCACACTATTGAATGATGAAAGAAAGCGCGTATGTACTGTATAATATCAAAGTACAGTACAGAGTTGTCATTTATCAAAATGGTAATTCCACTGTGCATATAAATGGAGATGAATTTATGAAACAAATAACTGTTTCAAAATTAATTATATGAGAATGATTTGTGAAGGACACTGAAGATAAAAAAAAAAGAAGAGGATAAACTCAAAAACCTGACTTTTTTCCCAGTCATTTTCACCAGGGTCTTCGGTTCAGTAAATTCACTTGAATGAGAATGAAAAGGTTACTGAAATGCCTTACTTTTATTCAAAATTACTGACTTAAACATGAGATACTGATCATTTAAATGAAAATTAAAATGTCACAGACATGCTATCAAAATAAATTTCAAATATAAGAGGAAAAAACTATTCTTATTTTTTTTATATTTTTTTGTTATTTATATTATTTTTTAAGCATCGATATATATTCCAATTTACTAGTTACATATATTTAAATTATAAATGTACTTAAATTACATATTTAAAAATAGATACTGACTTGCCATTCTAATTTCCACTGATTCTGCAAGATGAAGAGCTGTAAATTTACCAAAACATTCTGACAGCTGTCTGCCTAGATGAAGACCAAAGGGATGACAATGCATCCACTGCAAGAAAAGTTGATCACTCAAATATTTGCACCTCTGCAATGTCACTAGCTCATTCAAGTCTTCCAAAAAGGTTGGTTTGAAGCCCCAATCTAGAAGATGACAGCATCATGCAGAGAATGTCAATTGGGCAACTGGTTCAAAACTGTAGCAAAGATTGCTAGCCAGTTCAGTGCACAAAAATGTAGCATCTATATAAAAAAATATATATATATTTATACACAGGGTTTCAAATCTGAAAATGTGCATGTTGACAACTGGCAGAAAGTTCACTCTAATGATAAAAATTAGTTTAATTTATTAGATTCCAATGAAAAAATATGATGTTCTTTGTCAAAACGAAGAAAGACTGATGCCAAGGTATCTAAAGACATCAGTGAAAGTTGGAAGTTGAAAGTTGTTTCATAGTTTGGTGGTTATTTTTAAATGTTTATCAAAAGCTCCTTCAGCAACATGTTTCCTACCCTGTTTTCATCCAGCAAATTTCATGCAGGCAGATGAACCCAGGGCAAAATAGGTAAGCACCTCCTTAAAGCCAAAAACACTAAAATAATGGAATTGCAGCCCAGAGTCCTGAACTAAACCTGATTGAAAATCCTTAGGGACAAAGTGGTGGCTAAAAAACACTCTACTCTGGATGTGACATGAAAATACACAACGCAATAATCAGATTATGTCACAAAACAGCTAAAAAAAGCAATGATGAGGAAACTGAATAAAAAGTACTAGCTTGTACACTGCCATTTCTCATTGACATCATTTTTTAGATTTGCCTTTGAATTGATTCCAATTTCTGACGACTGTAAAGTTGCTCAGTGATGCAGTAAAGCTGAGCCTCAGGTGACAGTGTCTCAATGAATTAATAACCCTGCTAATTTATCCACACCCAAACACACACACAATCAACACTTCAATATTTGACCATGGATGTTATAAATATTTCTGTCGTATGTCTTGGTGTGATGACCCTGGTGCTAATTCTCCCAGTCAGGCTAAACACTCCTGACCTCTTTCTAGTCACACTTCTTCTTGCAGTTCCTGTACTCACTCACTCATCTGACAACTCACTCAACACACGCAAATGAATGCCACCATTCTTGCCCTTTGACTACTACACTTTATTAATGTCACATCCTAGCAAACCCACACAGCCCATTTCCCCATCTCCCCCATACCCAGCTCACTCACGCTCCTGCCCTCATCTCCCTTTCCATCAATACGGTCACTCATCCCCCTCCATGACTGGTAGTAAATGGAGCCCGAGGCCATGTCTTTACACTGACATTATTCCCTGCAGATGCGTCTAAATGATCCATTGACGTGCGGCTTTCACAGTCAACATGATTTAGGCCACACCAACTGTACTAATTTATTCATTAGACCTAATCAAAGGGTGTTTCTATAATCAAAAATACATTATTATTTTATTGTAACTAATATTTTCATATATTTTATTTTAAACTTTGTATAACAATCTTGCATTTTCTTTTTGGATTAGTCCCTTTACTAATCTGGGGTCGCCACAGTGGAATGAACCGCCAACTTATCCAGCATTTGTTTTACGCAGCGGATGCCCTTCCAGCGGCAACCCATCTCTGGGAAACATCCATATAAACTCATTCACACTCATACACTACGGACAATTTAGCCTTACTCAATTCACCTGTACTGCATGTCTTTGGACTTGTGGGGGAAACCGGAGCACCCGGAGGAAACCCACGCGACCACGGGTAGAACATGCAAACTCCACACAGAAATGCCAACTGACCCAGCCGAGACTCGAACCATCGACCTTCTTGCTGTGAGGCGAACGTGCTACTTAATACGCCACCGTGGCACCAATCTTACATTTTTTACATCTTAATATTTAACATTTTAACTATCTGTCTGTCATTTTATCCATCCATCCATCCATCCATCCATCCGACTGTCCACTTTTCATCCATCTGTCTGTGAATCCATCCATCAATCAATGCATATATCGATCCATTCATACATACATCAATCTGTCTATCCATCCATCCATCCATCCATCCATCCATCCATCCATCCATCCATTAATCAATCACTTCATTCATCCATCCATGCATCAATCTGACTATTAAATATTCCATCCGTCCCATCCAACCATCTACCCAGCTGTCCATTCTTCTATCCACCTGTCAATTATCAGATAGATAGATACAACCATCCATTTATCAGTAAAACCACCTATCCAACCATATGTTCATCCATCCATCCATCCATCCATCAACCTTTCCATGCATATACCTGACTCTCTATCCATTTATGCATCCAATCAAGGCCCAATCTTAGATTTAAAGGAGTGATTTACCCAAAACTGAAAATCTGTCATCCTATGCACACCCTTTACTTGTCACTTCACTTGTTTGTGTTTTGAAGAAAGCCGGGAAACCTGTATCTATTGGCTTCAATAGTATTTGTTTTACCTAAAGCCAATAGTTACAAGTTTTCATTTTCATTTTAGGTGCTTTAAATTGCAAACTGGCGACACGGTGGTGCAGTAGGTAGTGCTGTCGCCTCACAGCAAGAAGGTCGCACTCGGCTGGGTCAGTTGGCATTTCTGTGTGGAGTTTGCATGTTCTCCCCATGTTCCTGTGGGTTTCCACCGGGTGCTCCGGTTTCCCCCGGAGCTAAAATTGTCCATTGTGTATTTGTGTGAATGAGAATGTATGGATGTTTCCCAGAGATAGGTTGCAGCTGGAAGTGCATCCGCTGCGTAAAACAAAGCCTGGATAAGTTGGCGGTTCATTCCGCTGTGGCAAACCCGATTAATAAAGGGACTAAGCCGACAAGAAAATGAATGAAGTTGCAAACTGTTTAGGGAAGGGAAAAAAATAAAGAAATAAACAAAAGAAATAAGAAGACACAATTCATCTGGATGACATAAATCCATCAGGAAATACTAGCTCAACCTCACAGTTCTGACATATGCATATAAATAATAAAGATAAATGAAACCCAGAGGTTTGGTCTTTCTCATCTCAAGAGAAAAACCCAGATATGTTTTAAAAAAAAAAGTTCTTTCAGGATCTCTGTTGCATATTTGTCATACTTTTTGTACCCGCATTATACCATTACTAAATTGACAATGACTGTAAAACTCTGCTGGCTCACTAATATTGTTTACTACAGATGTCCATTTGGACAGTAAACTATTATGGAAGTCATGAACCTATTATTTGCAGTCATTTAAATGGCAAATGAAATCAGAACAAAGCAACGAAACAATTCATCTGTCATTTCATCTGTCTGTTGAAATGTAAAAAATAACAGGTTGAGCCGCTGAAACTGTACTACTGCACAATGCGGGTATTTGTTCTTAAAATGTTATCATTAATATTCCAAATAAACAGCTTGCAGGGGAAAAAAACCTTCCTGTCTTTGTTATAAATTCACCAGACGACCAAAATAACATCCCAGCGTAGATAACAACACAAACAAGCTTGTTCAGATTTCCTGTTAGACAGCTTTGTGTGGGTGTGAGTCTGACAAAAATAAATCTTCCTCAGCTTGGCCCAGTGTATACCAACAGTCAATCTTAAGTGAAAAACCAAGCTTATGCTTGCCATGAAACAATTTATTTTATTTCTATATTTTAATAAGAGTATAATTAATACAGCCATCTCCTTTACGCTACTCAAATATACACTATAATCAGCAAACACAAAAAAACAATGCAACACATACTTGTCACTTATTCTGGGAACTGTGTTTGTGAAGCATTCTTTTATAATGACTATGTAAATCACAGTGCAGTGAGTTATTGCAGACTTCACAGGCTTCCATACGTGCGTCAGAGCACTTCTGCCCCCTAATGGACATTAAGACATGTTTATATTTACTTTTTTTCTTGTTGAAAAGAGAAATAAATTTTTAATTATGCTCAAAAACCGATAAATCAACAGGGTTCCCATTAAAGTCAAGTCAAATGACAAATTCAATGACCTTCCCTGATTTAAAAAGCTAAATACACCTTAATTTCACAAATGAGGAACACTGTCATTGAACTCAAAAGTGTTAAGACTCATTTACTTCTGTGAATTTTTAGCAAAAAACCTTGCACCGCTTGATATTATGAACTTCATTTTTGTCATACGGTTTTAATATATTTGACGATTACAAGCGGGAAAGTAATAAAATGGCACAGAAAAAAGAACAAGCAACAATAGGTAAAATGTGAGAATTAAAAAAACAAAAACAAATCGGAAACATAATTACATTATGATAAATGTAAAGTCAAATTTAAAATGACCAACACAAATGCATGATATGTCAGGAGGTATAGAAATTTCCCTGGCTTTTAAATGTCTGGAATAGACATTTCAAAATGTCCATGATATTCCAGAAATTCCACGACTCGTGGGAACCCTGATTAATAAATAAAAGAAAAGAAATAAGCACATTCATTAAATAAAAATTTGTATATATTAAAAATGATTTAATAGGAGATTGCTAAATAAAAAAACTTGAAATTTAACTTTAAATTACACATGCTTATTGTGCTTTAGCAGAAATGTTGGAAACACTTATATTAAGTCACAATTCATGCTACTTATAAACAATTAACTAAGACTATTACCTCAGTAAACTACTAAATACTGGCTTATTGAGTTTAGGTTTTGCGTGGGATTAGGCATATAAATTAAGATTATACTTTGTAAGTACTAATAAACAATTCATTTTTTAATAGGGAGGTGGGCGTCACGGTGGTGCAGTGGGAAGCACAATCGCTTCACACCAAGAAGGTTGCTGGTTTGAGCCTCGGTTAGGTCAGTTGGCATTTCTATGTGGAGTTTGCATGTTCTCCCCGTGTTGGTGTGGGTTTCCTCCGGGTGCTCCGGTTTCCCCCACAGTCCAAAGACATGCGCTATTGGTGAATTGGATTAACTAAATTGGCCGTAGTGTATGAGTGTGTGTGAATGAGTGTAAGGATGTTTGGCTGGGTTGGGCTGGAAGGGCATTTGCTGCCTATACATATGCTGGATATGTTGGCGTTTCATTCCGCTGTGGCAACCCCAGATTAATAAAGGGAATAAGCTGAAAAGAAAACGAACGAATGAATAAATGAATGAATGAATGAATGAATGAATAATAGGGAGGTAATAAGGCAGTAGTTACTAGCATGAATTGTGACTAAAGTGTTACCGAAATGTCATTACCGAAACCATCCAACGCACAGACAGGAATGAAAACGTAGAGAAGGAAAATGACACAGAAAGAAAGAGAAACAGGGAAGAAAAATGGAAAGAAGAGGAAGCTTTCCTGAGCATTAGAAACTACAAAGGGAAGTACAATGGGAAAGAGTGTGTACATTTAAAAAGGATGATATGTCAGTATTAAACCATTTTTAAACAGACCTGAATACTCTTTTCAATAATGAAGCCTAGTCAAACCAACCAACCAACCCTGGCCCTTTCATCACCTGTAACTAGCATGCATTACCAGTGATCCGATCACAAGTGGTCAGCCGAGGTGCATTACTGACACAATTAGTATTAACGTGCGTTCAAATTTGTCTCTTGTGACCACTTGTCTTTGGATTTGGTTGAGCCCTTCTCAGCATTCAGCATCACTTTCACAGAAGTGCTCAGTGCGACACACAAACACAACTGAATGAACAAATCCATGTTGGATTTAAGTGAGCAGGAAAGCAAGTTACTGAAAAGGATGTAGATGGCAACTACGATTGTACTCAGTGTGTTTTAACAGAGCAAACTGCTCAAGTGCACTTTCTCATGTCCAATAATGAATGCAAAGATACAACTAGGCTGAGAGTAAGTGAATGATTCTTAAAATTGGATTTTGTCATTCACTGTGATTAAAGCGACTAGTTTTTTCTCTTGTTAAAGCTGTTTTTTAGATTTTTTTTATATTACTTTACTTAAAAAGTAGATAGTATGATAAACAGACAGAATGATAGATAGAATGATAGATAAACAGAACAATAGAACGATACAATGATAGATAGACAGAGAGACAGACAGACAAACAGACAGACAGAGAGATGGAACGATACAACGGTAGACAGACAGATAGATAGAACAATTCTAGAAAGAATGAGATAGAATCATAGAACAACAGATAGAATGAAAGAACGACAGAGTGACAGAATGACTGACAGACAGACAAAATGATAGATAGAATGATAGAACTGTAGACAGAACGATATATAGATAGATAGACAGAACGATAGAATGATACAATGATAGACAGACAGACAGACAGACAGAACGATGGAACGGTAGACAGACAGATAGATAGAATGATTCTAGAAAGAATGAGACAGAATCATAGAACAACAGATAGAATGAAAGAACGACAGAGTGATAGAATGATAGATGGAATGACTGACAGACATAATGATAGATAAAATGATAGAACTGTAGACAGAACAATATATAGATAGATAGACAGACAGACAGACAGACAGACAGACAGACAGACAGAAAGAACAACAGAGAATGATAGAACGATAGATGGAATAATAGAATGATAGATAGAATGATAAATAGATAGATAGAACGTTAGACAGAACGTTAGATAGAATGATCGATCGATCGATCAATAGATAGATAGATAGACAGAAAGATGGAACGATGGAACAGTAGACAGAATGATAGACAGAACGACAGACGGACAAATGGATAGAAAGATGGATGGATGGACAAATAGATAAAACGATAGATAGAATGACAGACAGATAAAATGATATACAGACAGTCAGACGGACAGAACGATAGACAGATGGAATGATAGAACAGTAGACAGACAAAATGATGAACAATAGATACAATGATAGAATGACAGAACAATAAAATGACAGATAGAACGACAGACGGAAAAACAGATGGATGGATAGATAGATAGATATAGAGACAGACAGACAGACAGACAAACAGACAGACAGATAGATATGTATGTATTAAAATACCTAAAGGGCACTTTCCATCTTTACAGATTAGAGAGACAATGTAAACTATAGGGTTCTTTAAATAGACCATGACCAGCCCTTAACAAACCCACAAAACAATATGAACACACAAAATAATGGGCCAGTAGTTCCTGCCAAGCAGAACAGTTGGAGGACTTATAAGTGTTGGCTCCCAGATCAGAAGAGATGTGTGCATTTGTTATGATTGAGCTGGTAACTGATTTTGGACACTATCCTTGCATAAACAGTGAAAAATACAATATGCTTTACTGCTGTTGTTTAAACTGTATGAGGCTTGTGTCCAAACACACCATGCTAAAGAAATATTTTAGCTAATTAATAGATGTCAACTCAGCCTGTAGTATACAAATGATTACATAAACAAACAACGCAGCAGTGCATTCACTCGCAGAACACAAAAGAAAATATAAAGCATTTTTAAGTGTTTAGTCAATACAGTGATAGTCAGTGATTTCCAAAACACAAGTGAGTAAATCATAAACAAGAGAACTTAACTGCCCTGTCTTCACAAATTGATCCCACAAAAAGTCACCAAATATTACACCAAATGTTTACTGTCAACTTATTAACAGCTATATAAACAGAACGTTACCTTTAGTTGGCCAAAACCAATACTTCCGACGATGCTTCATTTTGCGCAATCCATTCCCCATGGTATGTTTCTTTGTGATTACATGGATGACGATTTCTGATTCATTTTTAGATCTCAAGCAGGGAGTCGAATCAACAGGCTCCTCTCTATTCTCTGACAGCCCTCCACTGTTTTCATTCCCAGAGTCAATGTGAAACTTCTCATTGCTGACATGTTGGAGCTCATTACACTGAGAACTGCTGGTCACCTACCGGAGGCAGCACGGTGGAGGAGAGCTTTCCTGAGGCCGGAGCCCAGACAATCCATCACTGTCCATCAGCGAGACTTAATAACATAGGTAAATCAGTTAAAGAGAGGTTCAATCCAGGGATTTCACAAAGTGACGAGAAAGCAGGGGGAGAAAGTTGAGCCCAGCTTCCTGCATAGGCGAAGAATGGACAAAAATATCCTTCGTATCGCCACTTCCTCTCTTTTTCCCTCGTGCTCACCTCTAAAAAAGCAGCTCAGTTTACAAAATTAAGCTCCAAAAGGCTTCCACAATAGCTTTTTTTCTTGCAGAAATCTTTGAACGTAAAAGCGAAATATCCTAATAATCCCAAGGTTTTGTTGGTCTACAAATGGTTTATGGCTCCAAAAGATCCTAAAATCCTACAGGTATGTTTTTCAAAGTTTCTTTATTGATTGATGGTATTTGGAAAAAGAAATGTTTTGTGGTTTAAAAAAATGGCAAAAGTTCTTAACATCCCTTAAAGACTGCAGATTTTCGACGTTTCCTCATGAATTGACATTGATAAAAAAACATTTTGAGGCTTAAAACTTGACACAATAAAAAAAAATGTCACAATTCTTGTTATTTGTTAGAAGTTTAATTATTCAATGTTTCTTTATTCACTGGTGTTAACGTGAGGAAAAAAAAACATGATCCCAAAACCTTTCAAGACCTTTAAATGCCACTAGGATTCCAGTTTTTTCAATGCTTCTTCATCCATTGATGGTCATCCAAAAAATATAAATGTTTTCTGGTCATTTAACATGTGTTTTATGGTGTAAACATGTTTAAAAATCCAATATCTTGTTAGGATTACAAGTTCCTCAAAGTTTTTTGCATCCATTGATGTTGACTGAAAAATTCTATTCCATCAAAACATGCCAAAAAAGACTGGCAATAATATCCAGATTTGATTCCACGATTTTCATTCTTTCTTTAATCATCAGTGTTGATTGACGAAATGGCACATTTTAAGACTGTTCCATGATTTTCCATTTAATCCAAAATCTAGCAGAATCATAAGGATTTAAAAGAGGCTCCTAGTGCTGAAAATCTTC
The DNA here is from genome assembly GCA_903798035.1 of Danio albolineatus. Taxonomy (NCBI): domain Eukaryota; kingdom Metazoa; phylum Chordata; class Actinopteri; order Cypriniformes; family Danionidae; genus Danio; species Danio albolineatus. The sequence goes on from CAIGQQ010033467.1 coordinate 1,294,980, forward strand.
AAAAAGGAGTCTGTCCCAGGCCAGGCATGATGCTGGAGCTCCAGGATTGCCCCATTCTTTTAGCCGCAGGGAGGGAAACTCTAGAGAACAGTCAGGAAACTCCAGCCCTGTGCAGTGTTTGTCAAGCAGCTGAATCACAGCCAAGCTGATCAAGAGGAAGGGGCATGGGCAGGACTGTCCCGGCTGGGTGGAGGGGTGTGTTGGGTACAAGTTTTAGCCTCCATTGCTATCAGTGCCAGAATATTTCTCATAAAATGATAGAACGATAGAACAACAGATAGATAGACAGGCAGATCGATCTCATTAGCAAACAGAGCAGAAACATGACCTGGCTGAGTCAACCAATGATGAAATCAGTCAGTAAGAAATCAGTCAGTCAAGGTGTTTATGGTCAGGAAGAGTAATAATACATTGACAGGAAGTGACAGAGTAAGATTAAACCAGCTGATTTCTCATTACCAAACATCTCTTTAACCTGATAACCAACCTACAATATTGTATGACTAACACGAGACCTTGCAACACCTCGTCTGTGGTATATTGTGTTCTTTACAATAGGCAAGAAGGGAATTCACCCTCCTGTCAAGAACATGAGCAGGAATTTTCTCGTGCTGACAGGAAATGCGTCATTTCGTATTGACCTTGCCTGTGGACCTAAACAATCCCTCAAAATGATTTTCGAATGAAATTCATAAATAAAAGTGCATGGCAAACAGCTCTGCAAATTAATTTACATGGAAAACAATGAGAAATCATTTCCCCTTTGAATTTACATTTGGGAACAAGGGTAATAATTCTCTTTGTAAAAAACTATAGACATTTAACTAACAAAATGAACAAACAAACAAACAAACCAAAAAATAAATAAATCAATCAAATATTTGGGTGTTCATGTTCAAATAAATATTATATTATATTATAGAATAATTAAATTAAGCCATGTACTGCTCTTGGTCTTCATTGTGGACATGATCATTCAAAAAATGTTTCATATGCTAATATATGTTCTTAGACATTCAGAATCAGATTATGTTATTATATGTTATATGTGTATGCAGAGAAGCAATGAATTAAGATGAGGTTTACTTCCCTATTTTAAATGTACATATTGACATTATATTGGGGAAATACTCACAAGGACAAGCTAACAATACAGACTGCTAACAACACAGACTGCTAATAAACACAATAGAAGTTGCACTTTGAACGCTTTCAATGTGGACCTTTAGAAATAATACTGGGAAATGTCCATAAGACTGGACATGCTGAGAAAAGGTTTTTATCAATGCTGCCACCTGCTGGATATATTTTACATAGATGACAAAAAATACTCCTTAAATCAAGTTCACCCAAAAATGTTGGGTTTTCTCATCCTCCTGTTTCTGTTCTCTGGCGAACAGAAAAGAAGATATTTCAAAAAATGTTGGAAACTGGCAGCCATAGACATCCACAGTATTTCTTACCAAGATAGACTACTTTTTTTTAACTGAAGAAAGAAACTCATAAAGGTTTGGAGTAAATAATTAGTTTGTTTTTTTGGGGTGAACTAACCCTTTAAAGTATCTAAAAGTGATTTTAAAAAAAGGTTATTGATGCAAATACTTTGGTGATATGACTATTTATGTTAAAGCAGATCACAGAGTTCTTGCTGAAATTATGTCCTGTGGACCACTTTATCCTCAAATATTTACTGAAGGATAATAGAGGGTGTGTATCACAAGTTATTTATAGCCCCTATCCATAATATCTCTTACATCGCAAACTACTAAACAAAGTCTGAGGCTCTGATGATATTTAATAAGTCTTCTTCACTGATGTCATGTGTAAAATATTAACTTCAATGTCACTAATTTCATTTAATTGTTAACAGACATTTGGTTAAAAATTTGTTATTTTGCTGATATATTAGAAAAAGATTTTTTTCCAGAAGTACACAGACACAGCTCCCAAGGGTCTCTGCTCTTTGCCCTGTTCATATGCACAATCATCTCTATTGTTTATTGTTTAAAGCAAATGAAAATGAGCACAGCCTGATAATTTCTTCACCTTAAATGACCATGCTTCAAAACCTGTTTTAACACATTTTTAATTTGTAATCTTTGTTGTTTTTATTTCTTATAGTAGTTTATGTGTCTTTTATTCTTGTTTAGGCACATTAAATTATCATTGTGTATAAAATGTGCTACACAATTAAACTTTTTTATTATGAGAAAGCATATTTCATAATCAGCCTTTTTAAATGAGAGTATAAACAAACTTACACTAACATATTTTCTCTTGATCTCTCAATATCGCAAACAAATAACTGTATTTTAGTTTCCCCAAGTAATTTCTTTGTGAGCGTATAGTTTTCTTAATACAGAGTTTTGTCAATCTGCATTTTCTAATTATTCTCAATATTTATGGAGTGAGCTTCAAGATATACTACATATGGAATCTGTACCATCTATCACTATTAGTGATGTAACGGATCACATTATGGGTTTTTAGTCACGGATTGGACCATTTTTTGGATCAGCCAAAAAGCTTTTCATTTATTACAAAAACAGTACTGCAAGAAACATTTAGTTTTAACAAACAGAACTTAGAACCTGTAATTTCATTAAAAATAAAATGAAGAAATAATCAGCTGAATAAAATATATTGTTAAATATTCAGTACTTTGAAAAATGTGCTTGTTACTACAACTGTTGCTGATGAACGCTAAATCTAACATTATAGTCAGCGGCAATAGCCTAGTGGTTAAGTGCGCCAACATATAGCACCATGGCGCTCACAGCGACATATTTTTGATGTCTGGTTGTCGCCACCTATTGGTTAAATAATTTATTGCTGCCTACAACTTTCATTTTGAGCGTTGTTAAATGCATTTGACAATGACTTTAATCTTTAGCATAAACATCAGTGGTTTTATCTAAACTACAATCTGTTATCCAGTACTTCTGTTATTTGACTGTTTGTAACTTCATAACTAAGATTTTTGCGTCTTTCAAACACAGATTTGAATGCAGCAATTCAGAGAATTAATAAACGTATGCAAATTACCATCATTTATCACTTTTGTTGTGTGGGTGTTGAGATCTCAATCATTCAATGATTACTCGTGCAGCTTACAAACATCTTTAATAACCCACCATAATCTTTAAGAAACCCACCACATCTTGAATAACCTACCACAACTCCTTCCGTCATCATTAAATTTTACAGGAAAGCCTAAATGCTTTCATACATGTGATTTGAATGATGCGAGAGGGAATCTCTCTGCGATCGTTACAAAATAAGAATAAATCTAAAAGTAAAAATAAATAAAATTTGGGATCAAGCATAATCCGTTACACCCCAAATCAATTTATTTAAAAATGTTTTAAAGCCTGTTTATTTCCAACAGCGCACATGTTTTAAACAGTACCTATGATGCAAAAATCAGTTTTATAAGGGGTTTATTTGAGTTATGTGACAACAGCTTGTGAATATAGTCAGTTTCTAATAGTAAAAATTTATTTTAAAAAAATTATAATCACACTTGATAAAAAACAGCCTGCAGAAACACTTTGACATTCTCTCTTTGTATGTGTCAGCAGAAGGGGGAAGCCCCGCCCATTAGTGAAGATTTCTCTCTTATTAGCATAAACAGCCCTGAGTGAAAAGCAAAAACATCCATTTATTGTAATTTTAATCATTCTATTTTGATGTAAAAAAAATGTTATCTTAAATTGGCATGTATATCAACAAAAAAATTAAAAGATAGAAGATTTTCATTAAAAATAAGAAAGACAAAAAATATTAAGGATCATCTGACATATAAGCTGTGCAAACTTGTATGTTGTAATGTTGAATCCATATTGTCACCCATTCTGTATTTCTGCACTGTTTTTCTCACGAGCAGCAACTTAACTCTTAAAATTCTTCATAAGTGCACAGTTAATCAGCAAATAAGCTTATAAATTCAGCTCCCACAAACATCAAGAACAATGGAAGTCCTCATGCTCGTTCCGATTCAGTGGGCAGCCAAGCTAACAAGCACAGAAAGTGGAGCTTCACTGGATAAATGAAACCCACTGCAGTCTTTTGAATAAGACACTGTACCAAGAGTTCTCTGGACTGACAATAATGAATAGCCAGCCTTAGGAGACATCCTGTATTATAGAGAAAATCACTTATTTTTTCCAAACCTAAACAAGACAAATTTATATACAACTACAACAACAACAACATGCAATGAATCACTATGCTTTAAAATTGTTGAAAGGCACATTCTGTATTAGCAGTTGTCCATTCAGTCACACTGAACTCAATGGCATGTTTTAACATTTCTACATGCATCCATGGCTGTGTTGTGCCATGCAATCGTTTTGTGCTTGACTGTTAACCCTATAAACACACGGAGTTTGTGGTATAACAGAAGTAATCTCGCACATTCCTTGTCCTTGAGCTATAGAATTATGCAGGCGCAGGTTCATACCCAGTCAGAGATGAGACATGTCGCTATTGCAAACACTGCAGCACAACCCGTTGGGACTTGTTCATGCTCATATCCTGAGCTTTCAGTACAAACAGGGCTTTCATCCAAGAAAGAAAATGGAGCCTGGCGTGTATTACAACTCATTTTCCAAATCTCTTGTGTGCTGTCTAAGATTTAGGCAAGACACAATAATAAACCTGAGCATGAGTGCTGTCTAAGCTGCTTTTATATTAATAAGACATATAAATGCACTTTGGACAGTAGATTTCCTATATTTTATTTGAACAATAAATATGATATAGAACTGCACTGTTCTATGGGAGAGTAAAAATAAGAGTCTTCTTATGGATTATAGTTTTGTGTTTGCACAAAATGCGATTTTGGTTTTTATTCTTCTTTGCAAAATAACAAAAATGTGCTCTGTTTTTCAACAATTGTTCATTTAACACAATACCAATGTTTTAAGTTCAGAAATGTTTACAGAAAATCTACAATCACAACAAATCTAAAAGAATAAAAATAAAAATAGGCAAGCAAATAAATATTACTATATTGTTATTTGCAATTTTGCAAAAATTATATCTAGACATTTAGAACAATATATTAATATTAAAACAAGTACTCTCTTATTTTTTTTTTTTTTATCTCCATACACACACACACACACAAGTTGGGTTTTTATTCACACATTCGGGTGAGATTATTTTAGCAGCCAGTGACTATCAAAGTACAACAAAGTTCACAGTCAAATAGTGATAATGCTGTTTTAAAGTCATCCTTGCATGTGATTTCAGAACCAATATTCAAAGTAGGCTACCATGGTAAATAACATAGGAAGCATGTCACAAGTTGTCACTGAACGAATGTGCAAATATAAAACCAACTTTACCTGAATGCCTACATACTGTACCACGTGCAAATAAAGAATATCAAACACATCATCTCATATTAATTCATTACAGTGTATTGATTGCACATCCTAAGACTTCAAATGTGTTTTGCAAATAAAACATTAATCGCGGACCTACACACTATGTCGTGGCAATATAATGTGTCAAATTAAGCTACATTTTGTTACATCGTTTATAACTTGACGTGTAAACAGACTGTCGCAGCTTTCAGGGGGCAGGAAAATGAATTACTGATATCGTGATGATAATCATCACCCCCTTTAAATAAACAAAAACTTTTCAGTCAACGTCAGAGTGTTAGCTACTCACAGGCTAACCTTACCATTTCTTTGACATTTACAAGCCTAACCGAAGAAAATGTTCTACTTATATCATTATAGCTGGCACAGGAGCGTTAATTAACTGGCCAAATAACATAACTGTTTCCACGAAACATACATATCTAGGGTTTGTACTTCCAGCGCGAGAAGGTTAAGCGCATAAGCGGACTATGGGTCTCACCTGACCGCTGCACTCACCTGAGCATTCCGCGCAGTCCTCCGCCGGCGACTCTCCTGTCTGCTTCGGTTTAGACTTCCTTCGGATAGCGTTTCTCCTCAGTTCACTCATGTTTTCGGTATTTCGCTCCAACATTTAAAAGATTTAGCTCGTATACTGAATCCTTTGTATATAAAAAGCGGTCGTTTTATGTCCCCACAGCATTTCAGCGACGCGTGTAGTGTGTTGCGCAAGTATAGTAAAGTGAAAGGTTTGGATTACTGTTGGCTCTTAAAGCCGTACACTGTACTGAGAGTCATTATCGCTTTATCAGCTCACATCACCGCCCTCTACCAGCTCTGATAGCTCGATAGTCATTTCCTCTGTGCTCTGACCCCTACTGCAAATTAGGATTTACCATGTTGACAACGTTAGATTGGGAATATTTTGATTCACCTCAGTGAGTCGAATCTTTTCGTTTGTTTACTTAACCACCGTTTAGCCAATCCGGTGTTTTGCCTGGACTGTAACGGTAATGAAATACAATAAAAATACATCATTAACTTTATGTAAGACGGAGGTTGGTGGGGATGTTTTGTTTATGAAACATTTTAAATCCGTTCATAGCTTTTAAATAAGTTAATATATATGAACACATTGTTGAAAATGAATAAGCAGAAATCTTTTCTTCTGTGCTTTCTTTAATGGACTCGTCGACCTGAAAAGGAAATTTGATTCAATCCAGTGAGTCGAATCCTTTACCTGCTCACCTACTTAGAAAGGTTAGATAATCATATTAATATTTTATATAAAGTTATTTGGCATCATTACAAATGATTCATTATTATTATTTATATATTATTTATTATTTAAAATTATAAAACAGACGACACTAGAAAGAACTAAACTAAATTACTACAAAATAAAATTACTTTAAGTAGCACTAGTTTATGGCAGCAATAAACCGCTCAAAGACCTTCATATTTCACAATACCACACAGGTTATAATATATTTTATTTTAAAAAATACACATTCTGTATTTTAAAAAAGGACAAAACTCATTAAATGTTATTTTTAGTTTTATTTCACAAAAAAAGTATGTGGCTTATGGCTGTTTACACATAAAAATGTCCTGCGGCAAGATCATGCTTTCACCAGTACACACCGTATGACATTGTGGGTGTTATTTAGCACATTTCACTTCAGAGGCAGAAAATCTACCACAACATACTGTAGTTAATAAAACCAAAACTCCTCCTGCTTCATTGGAACGATTGAAAATGAAATGAAAATAGTCTGAAACACCAAATGCAGTGTCAGACCGAATAGAAACTGAGAATCTGGAGCTAAAAAGGATTGTGAATGAAACCATTGATCTTACATCCTTCTTTGTATGTCATAAAATAAACTGAGCTTTGTTCCGTTTCCACAATGAGCACAGTTCAGTTTTAAGAAGCTTCTGGTTATTTTCTCGTCCAAACACATCAATAACCTTTCAGTCAATTGCTTGGACTGAAAATGCGTTGCTGTTTACTGCTGTATAAAAACAATGTCCAGCTGGTACTCATTATAATGATTCTGTGCCCATTTCAAAATGCATAGATTAATGTATTTGTGCTTTATATTAGGTACAAATTAGATAAAACTGAAAGAGAAATTGAAAACAGGAGATATTCAGAGAAAGATTCCAGTGAATGTTGGACAATAAACAGGCTTGTAAGCTATTTTCAGACAGATTTGAGACTAATAAACCCACTTCATGTTCAAATTTAGCAGTGTACTTGGATCAAGCCTCGCTCAAACTATAACTCCACTTCTTCAAACATGATTTCTGCCTGAAAGGCCTACATGTTCACTCAATCCTCAGACTTATCTGACTTCACTTTGGCAATAAAAAAAGAGTACAAAATATAATCTGTCTGCATACGCATGGCAATAAATCTTTAAAAAATAACAAAGAAACATGCAATAATGTTAGGGAAGATTTGCAAAATAAAAGTCACTCAAATTTCATACTGAAAACGTCGTGGAAGCATATATCAGTAATTAATTTTAACCAACCTACTGTATATTCACCCATCCAAACAGCTGTTTCTATCATGTCACTCTTTTTTGTAAAGTTTTGAAAATCAAATATTGATAACACTTTAAAATAAGGTTCCATTAGTTAACGTCAGATTATGAGTAATTAATTCTTGTTACATTTAGACAATCAAATACATGTTAGATCAGACTCATTAAATATTAGCAGACACAACTTTAATTTCAATAATGTATTAATTAATGTTTTTTATTTTATTTTTGATCAGGCATTTGTGTGGTTTGATTTGTTTTGAAGGATTTTGTTAACGTAACTTCATATTTAAGGGTGGCACGGTGGCTCAGTGGGTAGCACTGTGGCCTCATAGCAAGAAGGTTGCTGGTTTGAGTCCCAGCAGGGCCAGTTGGCATTTCTGTGTGGAGTTTGCATGTTCTCCACGTGTTCGTGTGGGTTTCCTCTAGGTTCTCCGGTTTCCCCCACAGTCCAAAGACATGCGGTATAGTTGAATTGGTATGAGTGTGTGTGTGTGTGTGTGTGTGAATATGAAAGTATATAGGTGTTTCCCATTACTGGATAGTGGCTGGAAGGGTATCCGATGTGTAAAACATATACTGGAATAGTTGGCTGTTTATTCCGCTGTGGAGACCTCGGATAAATAAGAAACTAAGCAAATAGAAAATGAAATTAAATGAATGAACTTTATATTTAGCTTACTTTGTTAGCGTGTGCACAATTAGCTTTTAATTTAGCATTATCATTTTTTCATTTTCCAACCCTGTTCTGGTTGTGTCTTTAATAACTTAACTAAGATTAATATAATATTTATTATTATTTTTCACTGCTAGCTCATATAAACTAATGTTATAATGGAACATTATTGTAAAACACTACCCAAATGTTAGTTTGGTCTGTTAATCACGCTCGAGTCATGTTTCATTCTTGGGTAGATATAATTAATACCTCTATTGTTTGGGTTTAAAAGTGTGACGTTTAAGCAAAGCTGCACCCATATCCAAAAGCATCCTCACATCCGAATTATCAGACAAACCATAGATGATACTGTAAAAATAAACAAGAACACAAATAAATAAATTAAATAATAAATAGATAAATACATCAGTCCATTTCCCACTTCTCACATAATGAGTACTTTCACAATAGACATCGTTGAATAATTCATCCAGTCTCTGGAAATTGGGGCGTGTCTCTCAGGGATCAGAGATAAAGAGGAGCATCTGATTGGCTGGAGGTCTTGATTGACTGATGAGCCCAGCCCCTTTGTTTGTCTCAGTGAGGATCGGCCACTTTTAGAGTTCACTGACAGAACACTAAGGGCCAAAAAGATGAGAATGTTGGGCCAGACAGTTGAAAGGGTCACAGGGAAGTCTGGAGATGGCCGCAGGTTTCTGGTCCTCTTGAAGAGCAAGTAACACACTAGGACTGTTAAGAGACAAACGACATAGCCAGAAGAAAGAGAGAGAGAAACAGTGATCATGAGTTGGAGTAAAATGAAATCACCATATCCAGTTTCCTAGTTAAACTTTTGCAATAGAAAGAAATAATTGAATAGCTCAGACGTGAACTTGATTGACAAACGTACAGGGGAACATGCAACAGCAAGAAGCTTTTAAGCAGGCAAAGTAGGATGGGAAGAAAGGAACGTTGTCTATATTTGACAGCTCAAGATGAGAGGGTGATGGAAGGGCATCTGGGGTCAAATTTGGGAAGAAATAAGATTTTAAAATAAAAGAAGTCTCACCAAGGCTGCAATAATTAGATCTATACAGTAAGAAATGTAAAGATTTGTGAAATATTATTGCAATTTTAACATATTTTATAGTATAATTTACTGCTATGATGACAAAGCTGTTTTCAGAAGCCATTACTGCAGTCTTCAGTGTCACATGATCTTTCAGAAACCAATCAGTAATTTATAAGAATTCGTATTATCAGTGTTGAAAATAATTGTTGCTGTTTTTTTATTTTTTGGTTATAATTCTGTGGATATCCCATTGTTTTCCCTACATTATTATTATTATTATTATTATTACATATGGTGTCACGGTGGTGCAGTGGGTAGCACGATTGCCTCACAAGCAAGACGGTCACTGGTTCGAGTATCGGCTGGGTCAGTAGGCATTTCTGTGTAGAGTTTTTTATTGTTCTCACCGTGTTCCAGTGGGTTTCCACCACAAGTCCAAAGACGTGGTGTAGATGAATTGGGTAAGCTAAACTGTCCGTAGTGTATGAGTGTGAATGCGTGTGTGTGGATGTTTCCCAGTGATGGGTTGCAGCTGGAAGGGCATCCACTGCGTAAAAACATATGCAGGATACGTTGGCGGTTCATTCCGCTGTGGTGACCCCAGATTAATAAGCCGAAAAGAAAATGAATGAATGAATTATTCTTATTTGAAGTCTTATTTGAAGCATGAGAATACATGGACCTCAGAGAACAATAAACAAAACAAATTAATTTTATGATACCTCTAAAAATGTAATGCACAATGAGTAAATTGTATTATTTAAATACCAATAAGGTATCCACAAAAATATTAAGCAGCACAACTGTTTTCAACATTAATAATAGTGTCTCATTTAAAGCGAATCGACATATCAGAATAACTTCTGAATGATCATTTAAAAAAATTGTAATCCTTCTGAAGTAGTAGTGAAAATCAGTTGTATTGTAAAAGTGTGACCAAAGGGGCGAGTGCTGTTAACAATACTTGTGACTTTGTGACAGTTTTGTCTTTGAGCAACAGAGTATACAGAGGAAGCAGTAGAGAGTGAGTTCCTCCACATGACGGTTACCTGTGGGCCGTGGATGCCCTGCTGCGCCTCAGTTGTGGGGAGGACGGCGGTACTGAGGCAGCAGGCTGCTGACAATCTAAGAGAAACTGATAAATTAGACAGATATACAGAGGTGTGACAGTCAGGGTTAGTGACACAAACACACACACACACACAAATGAGAAGTGAGCACAGAGGAAATGGTTGCAATAGGCTGACTTTATAGGTGTGATTTTATGTGTTAATGGCATGCAGAGTCATACGCAGAGCATGTAGAATGAGAGTAACACCAAATTATAAGTTGCTATTAAAGATGGAAATAGTATAAAGGTAGAAGGAGAGTTTGCTAAATAGACATACAGTACACTACCATTCAGATGGTTTGGGTTGGTAGGATAAATATGAAAAAAATATATTTTTAATGAAATTCAGTAAAAACACAAATACTTCTGTGATGCCATCACTCTTCAGTGTTAAATGATATA
>CAIGQQ010033467.1:1306546-1325511 GCA_903798035.1 Danio albolineatus
TGGCCACTTTATTAGGTACACCTGTCCAACTGCTTGTTAACGCAAATTTCTAATCAGCCAATCGCATTGCAGCAACTCAATGCATTTAGGCATGTAGATATGGTCAAGACGATCTGCTGCAGTTCAAACCGAGAATCACAATGGGGAAGAAAGGAGATTTAAATGACTTTGAACGTGGCATGGTTGTTGGTGCCAGACGGGCTGAATTTCAGAAACTGCTGATCTACTGAAGATTTTCATGCACAACCATCTCTAGGGTTTACAGAGAATTGTCCAAAAAAGAGAAAATATCCAGTGAGCGGCAGTTCTGTGGGCGCAAATTAAAGCATGGATCCGGTTCAGGCTGGTGGTGGTGGTATAATGGGGTGGGGGATATTTTCTTGGCACACTTTGGGCCAATTAGTACCAATTGGGCATTGTGTCAACGCCACAGCCTACCTGAGTATTGCTGACCATGTCATCCCTTTATGACCACAGTGTACTCATCTTCTGATGGCTACTTCCAGCAGGATAACTCGCCATGTCATAAAGCGCGAATCATCTCAGACTGGTTTCTTGAACATGACAATGAGTTTACTGTATTCACATGGCCTCCACAGTCACCAGATCCCAATCCAATATAGCACCTTTGGGATGTGGTGGAACGGGAGATTCACATCATGGATGAGCAGGCGACAAATCTGCAGCAACTGTGTAATGCTATCATGCCAAATCTCTGAGGAATATTTCCAGTACCTTAAATCTATGCCACGAAGGATTAAGGCAGCTTTGAAAGCATAAGGTGGTCCAACCCGGTACTAGTAACGTGTAACTAATAATGTGGCCGGTGAGTGTGTATTACAAGTGGTGCTTTTGCAGTATATGTAGTGAAATTCCACTTTTGAATGGTAGTGTAAATAAGTAAATGCAAATGACGTACAGTGATGCGGCTGTGTCAATGGAAGCGTGCATATACACATGTACATATAAAACATGACCAAAAAAAAAAAGGTTTGACTTAAAAAATATACTTGTTGCTGTTTAGCTAAAATCACACAAACACATCTCAATGTGAACAATTGAAACAATATATTATGTTTTTTTTTCTTTCTTTCTGAATTTGCTAATATGATGATAACATGTTTTGGGTGGTTGTCAGGGTTGTTGATAGGGTGTAATAGGGGTTGTCAGGTTGTTGCTATAGTGTCATGAGATGTGGTTTATATAAATGAATCAGTCACCATATCTCAATACTTCACATATTTCTATCTACAGGACCAATATGAATAATGAAATGTTAGTTTAATGGGACCAGAAGGAAAATACCACTTTGTGGTTTGGATGTGTGTTGATTGCCATGGGCAAACAGCATTTGACACATTTTGTAACGGGGAAAGTATGTAGAAACACTGACACCTGCAGGCGGAAAATATAACAGACTGTTTTCTGTTAATCTTTCCATTTTAGTGTAAAAACAAATAGCGCTGCCTTGATTGCTTGAATGTTGGTGACACAAGTGAAGCGGATCAGACTGGTTTCCATTACTTACAGAAGAACTCTATGATTTACAAACACTATACTGAATACACCAGAATACACCGGAAACAGCAATAGGACAAATGTAAAGAAGGCCTGAACTTATTCATAGGGGGAAAAACAGATTTTTTCACAGAAGCTTGTCTGTACATGTAAATGTACCCGCTGTGCTGTCTACCATAAGATATGTATTGTATGAATCTCAATCAGTCTTGTGAGCAATGCTAACGCTGATATTCTGATGTTCTGTACAGCTTTCCACTGCTAATCTTGTCAAATGCTTTTTGGCCCACAGCACATTAAACAAACATCATTCTACACAATGAGTGCCATTTTCGTATTATGTACATACTGCACACATGTAAACCATATGTAAACCAATGTTATTATTACTTAAGTTTAAAAATATAGAAATAATACTTTTATAATATTTGATAATATAAGCATAATATTATCCAATAAGGACCTTGCAATGACCATGAAAAATGAACCAAAACTTGAAAATAATAATGAAAGGTGCTGTATGTAAGTTTTTGACTCTTCTAAAGCATAAAAATACCATAATATGTTTGTAGATATTTAAGAAACATGCTAAGTGAACATTCTTGTTTATCTGAAAGACAGTGCGGAAGTCAGATATTCTGCTTTAAAAAAAAATTTCGTGCTGGAACGCTGTCTTTGTTTTGGTCATTTAACCTGCCCAATGGCAGTTTAGCAAATTAAATTTCTGCACCCCGGGTTGCCTTGCTGCAAAACAGCATATTTCATTCATTCATTCAGACCATAAACCATGCGCCAGTGACCGAAATGCGACCCCCAGTGGACAGTAGCAGACTCCAAATGAGATGCGGATTCAGAGTTCCACATGAGGTGGCAATAAATTAGCAAATAATATAAATATTACGAGCATAAACATTTGAGCAGGTTACATGTAACCGTGTGTCCTAACAACACGGTATGCGACGAGACTTGCAGTGATACGCAATTTGGTTGTTTGCACCAGATGAAACACAACATAAATTTAAATACAGCCATTCAGAAGCACAGCGTATGCACTCACTCAGTCACGAAATGATAAGGTTTATAATCTAATTAATACATATTAAACCTCTTTAACGTTATTAAATGTAGATGCTGAATTACTGTGTTGGTTTGCATTATTTCACAGTTCTAAAGTTCAATTTCAAAAGGGTTTATTTTATTTTCAAGATCTGAGGTGATCTTCTGCTGCTTTGAGTAGTATGGCAATAAATATCATGTAAAATGGCATTCAAACTCACATTATTAGCATTTAAAACTAAATAAAGCACATAAGGTGTACCTGAGGTGCTACAGTTTATCCTGTCGTTCAGCTACAAGAAATAGAAGCCGTTTCTAATATATCAATTCGAGTTGTTGGTTAGAACAAAAGCTCCTTTTGATATGGAAAATATTCCCCCTGTCATGTGCCGCTGCTTTAATTTAGAACACGCCTTAAGTCAGGGTGCTTTCACACCTAGATTTTTGTTTTGGAACCTGGTGCGTTTCCCAAGTTAGCACAGTTCAATCGGTCCGAGTTTGCCTCAATGAGGTGGTCTCAGCTCCATTGAAACAAACTCTGGAGCGGATCGATTGTAGTGAGAAAGCACTATGATCCGAACCAGGCTAGCCTATATCACAATGCATTATGGATATGTATTACATGCTTATATACGGCTATATGAAGAGAGAATTGTGAGTATGGCGGGATGTCATTTCTACCGGTAAATGTGCGTTTCGTTTCAAATACAAAAGTGAAAGCAAGTTAATTATTAATGAGAGCTGTTAATCCGTTAGGAAAATTGACCGAACAGCAGTCTTGGTTTATCTGTTATTTTTCTTAATAACGCAAAGCCTATAATGCATAAGCCAACTGCTATGTATGAGAAAGTTTTACCTCTGATTTAAATCTGGTGATGTCTGTGGGTGTCACTATTCAATATTAAAGTGCAGCTTTTCGCTTATAATGTCTTATTGCTCATCGTCATAAATTAAAATAAGGAAGCATGACAGCTGAGCGGGACTCTGCAAAATAAACTGTGAAACTCTGACCATTGTGACGAAAGTTTACTGTGACTTGTTTTAACTATTTTGGTCTGTTTAGAAACTTCCCTGTGTAAAAGCGAACCGCACAAAGAACAAAGTGAAACAATTTTAATCCTGTTTCGGACCGAAAGAATCGATCCACAGGTGTGAAAACACCCTCAGACTAGCTCCTCAATCTGGCAACATGTACTTACGTTTATTTTGATCCGGAAATGTGATACCTAGTTCAACCACTGGATGTCAAACTCACGTACTGCACCTTTACAATTACCACTTTGTTAACATAATCCCTGTTACCCTTCAATGTATCAACATAATCCTGTTAAAACATTAATATTGATTAAAAAAATGTATGCTTGAGATACAAACACTTAAATGTAAATGTACCTAAAAATTCATTATCAAAAAAGAAACGCACCCATTGCATAGAATGGTTCATGATATGATGAATGACGCATCTGATATGGCTCTGTATTCTATAGCTCATTGAAATGCAGTAGCCGGGCAACACGTCCCTGCATATGCATATGGCATGTCCTGCATCCCCATATGCTGTGTCCATGAATAGAACAGCTCTCTCTTTCTCTCTGGCACGATTAGTCATACAGAGTCCCATTGGATCATCTGAACATCTTCTGTTAATGGGCAAAGCAGTTTGCATTTACCTTTAAAATAGCTTTAGATTGGATACTGCACATGATTTGAGTTTACAACATTTTTGAAACACTCTTAAGGCTTTAAAAGAGATACAGCAAAGCCAAGACAACTGTTCTATCCTTCAATACAAAACGCTGCCAGTAGATGGAGCTATAGTTATGTCAGATTTGCCATTGAGAAAATAACTAAAAACTCCATCACACAAACGAACTGCTTGGCATGCAGTTTGTAGCACTCGTTTTATCAGGCCATGAAATGGAAGCGCACATGCAGGAATTATTATCTGACAGAGACATGCATCAATCAATACCTGTTTTATGATCCAAATACATATCCTTATTGATGAAGATTCCGACAATTATGCTTGCTTTTCTTATCCAGACCACAAAAAGTCATCAAATATATGCTTTTATGATCAAATATCTCTTTTATTATCTTTATACCCAGACACCATTTAATGAGTACCATCTCACAAAGACACACGGCCCACATATACCGACCCTACAGAAAAACCACATGAGCATCACTGTTAAAATCACATCTAAACCATATACTGTACTGTATGTTACCCATTTGGAACACGGGAAACACATGAAACATCTGGTTTTGATAAATTTTTTCCCTAAATGAGAACGCTCCAAACCTCTCATGTGTTTCAAAATATCATAAAATGTGTAGAAATAAATCTAACGATCATTATTTACATGTTTAAAATCACGTTTCATATGTGTTTCACGTGTGTTCCACATGTGCTTTTAATGTGAAGCTTATATAAAATTGATTTTGTACAGGTAGAATTGGCAGAAGGAATCATTAAAAGAATTGATTACTGAATCACTCAAATTTTAAATAGTATCAAATAAAAATGTCTATAAATCAATCCCTGAGTTGAGTCATACACTCCAAACAGTCACTTCATATGGAAACCAGTCTGTCCTCAAACCGTGTCACCTACTCAGGGTCAGCACATGGGATTCTAGAGTTTCTTGCTGTTTTGAACTGAATCAGATTGGAGCGTATGCGCGATCTCATGGAGCGCTGTGACTGCTGCCGAGCACCCAGATAGGGAGACGTGGGAGCAGACCTAGCAACATGAGCATCAGAGTCCCCGCTATGAACAACTTGACAAAACTCAATGCTTAATGTCTCTGGGTCTAAGACTAAAGTCTGAGTGCCTAGGTTCCACTGCGACTGGCCAAGGAAAAACGGCTGGGTCGAGGAGGTCCAGAGGGACGAGGATGGAGTAGGTACATCCAGTGAAGGAGAGCTACTAGCTGATGCAACCACATTGTTTTGGAACAGACAGGAAGGGGGCTTTGAAACTGACGCAGTGGGGCTAGGAGGAGCAGTGAGTGCAGTTCTATGACTTACTTTTTGAGGGCTGCTTTTAATTTTTGGCACTTTCCCTCCACGGCCACAGTGCGACTGCTCGTGGTCAAACTCCAGGTCCTCCAGGCGCTGGGTGAGGGCCAGTTTCTGCTGAATTGCCATTCGCAGGAGGGAGTTCAGAGTCTTCTTTTCATCTTCTGCGGCAGCCAGCTGCCTCTGCATCTCATCTAGCTGAGTTACATACTCATCGCATCTAGACAAAGAGGAAGAGAAAGATTCAGAATCATTTGAAGTGATTAACTATGTTCCCATCCATCTATTTATATACACATTTTGGAATATTGCAGAAAAAATTCTTAATGGAAGTGCCAAGATGTGCTTAAATTTAAAAACGGGCATAACAATTGCACACAACTGAGTAGGATAAACTTTTTATCCAATAAAAAAAATTACATTTACCGAATAAATTCCAGTATCAAAAAAGTTATTTTGTTGATTTTGTTTTAAGATAATGTGATAACAAAAATTTGTGATGGGACGGCATTAATGGACATACTAGCAAACCGACCACGTTGTAAAACATCTGATATGTTGTTTCGGTCATTCTAAAATCCTTTAACCAAAGGCCGTCATCAACGTGGTTCAGTATTATTAACTCCCAGAACTGTTTTAAACATCTGCGCTCTGAAAGAGTGGTCTCTTGCTTTCATAAGTCACTGCATTTTGTCATTAGCTATGTTTCCATCCAAGAATGTGAATGAACTTTATGCGCAAAACTGGATTATCACATAAAAGACGTGCAAATAAAGCAGCGTTTCCATCCAACGAGTCAAAGCAGACAAAATCATCACTTTCTGATTAACTTGCACCAAATATCAACAGTAAAAACGTAATTTGCTGCAGTAGAAGAAGCGGTGTCAATCTTTTCTTCGTTTAATAAATGACTTGTGCCTCAGAAGGCAATCCTGACACGCAGTGAACACGCGGTGGTGTTTGAGGCCGTGAGACGCAGAGCACAGACGCTCTTGTTTCTGGAGGTCATTAATAATATAATAACACAACTACTTAAATGGTGAGGCATTTTAGAAAGACCAAAACAACATTTCAGGTGTTTTACGATGTGCTCAGCCTACTGGTTTATCCATTTACACACATTTGTATCATCACATGATCTCTTATAACACAATCACATGACCTTTTTGTAATGCGCATACTGGAATTTATGCGGTAAAAGTGTTTTCATCGCAGTTTATGCGCATCTTTTCTTATCGAATAAAAAGTTTATCCTACTCAGTTATGCACATCAATTTGTTATGCACATTTTCAAAATTTATGCGCATCATGGTGTTTCCATCAACTGTTTTTTTATGTGCAGATCCAAAATGCAACTAAAAATATCTGGATGGAAACGTAGCTCTTGTCTACTGAGGCACAAGTATTTATTATATAAGAACAAAGGTAACACTTTATTTTGATGGTCCATTTGAGTATTAGTAGACTATCTGCTTAATATCTGTTGATACAGACAGTCAACAGCCATTTAACTGACTATAAGAAACTTTGCAAGTACATGTCAACTTACACTAACCCTACCCCCAACCCTAACGCCAACCTAACAGTCTACTTATAATCTAATGAGAATAAGATGGCATGTAGATGCAATGTAACTTAAATTCAACAAACAGACCATCAAAGTAAAGCGTGACCAGAACAAAAGCCAATGATGACTTCTTCCATTTTCTTTTTAATATTTGGGGTCAGTTTATCAGGAAATGATGATTTTGTTCTCTTTAACTCATCGGATGGAAACAGTGCTTTATTCGCAAACGTTTTATTTGATATTTCAGTTTTTCCCACGTAATTTTAATTCACATCTTTGGATGGAATCATAGCTATTGTACTACATCAGAAGACATTTTTAGTTGGACGGGAGGTGCAGAAAATGTATACTGTTAACTGCAGACAAGAGCTAAAATATGCACCTTGTTGCAAACATTGCCCTCAACGAGGAAAAGGTGGCTGCATCTTCTTTAAGAGCCTTGAGTTCATTCCTAAGCTTCATCATTGTCTCCGTCACCATGCATTTCTCATTTTCATACTTGCTCTTGAGGTTTGCCAGGGCCACCTCAGCAGTCTAGAAACAAACATGACAAAGATATAATGGGCTGTTAGGTGTGCTTTTACTTGAGTCTCAAAATAAAAGTAGTTCTAGCAAAGACTTGGTCCTCTACCTGTTTGTTAGCTTTTAGGACAAGGCGTAAGGTGGCGATCTGCTCTCTTTTGGTGCTCAGGAGCGATTTAAGTTTGAGGATCTCCTCCATGCATGCCTCCTTGTCCTTATCGAGGATAGGCGCCAACTCTCGGGCAGCAGCCCTCTGCCTGGACAGCTGGAGAGAGCGGTCTACAGCCTTCTGCAGGTGCTTGATCTGGTCACGGATGATGGCATTGAGGTTATAGATGTTCATGGGCTCCCTGCGGAGATCACCTGTCTCTGGAATTGAGGAGGACGAGAGAGATGAACCATTGATTGGTGAACCAAAGGGGGTTCTATTAGGACTTCCTCCTTCCCCTTTGATTCCTTCTCCCAGGGGTTCCTTCGAGGGAGAGTCTTGAGGGCTCTTGGACACGTCTGAGGAGTTAGCAGCCGCAAGACGCCGAGCTAAACGTGGAGAAAGCAGAGCTCTTGGATCCTCTGGGCCTTTGAGACTGCCACTACGTGTGACTCGACTTTGACGATAGTAGTCCAACATGACACGATTCGGCGTTTCGTTGTTGCACAAACAAACGTGGTGGTAGAGCTGAGCAAGTTCCTCGCTAAACGTAACTAGCTCGTCTTGAGCTGCATTCAGCATGCCATTACTTTCGCTGGCCATTCCAGAAGCACACCGAAGCTCAGCTTCCAGACTGCTGACCCGCTCACGGGCCTCACGACAGCTTTTCTCTAACTGTTTCACCTGTTCTTCAAGAGCCTGGACCTTTCCTTCACTGTGGTTGCTCTCTTCTGATTGGCTCTCCACAGACTGGTTATACTTTTCCTTCAACACCTTAAGCTCCGCCTTCAAGTCAATGACCTCAGTCACAGCAACTCTGTATTTGCACTCTAAAAGCTCTATTCCATTGATGTCTGTTTCAAAATCACAGCAACCATTAATAGGACCGTCGCCCTTCTCGGACTCTTCTGTGTCAAACTCCTTGTCATTGTGGAGGCGTTTCATAGCATTGACACGCTCCGTAAGGCGGTGAACACGCCTGTGCTGCTCAGTTAAAGCACCCTGTGTGTGCTGCAGTTGAGTTTGAGACTCCTGCAGGTTGGTAAGGAGAACTGCCTTCTCTCGCTCCACCTGGTGGACAAAAATATAATGGTGAACACATAATAAATAATACATAATTAATAAAATAAATGTTTTTAATAATTTGATAATACATAAACATTTAAATGAATAATTTGGATGTATTTAATAAGTTATTTTAGTTAAATTAACAAAAATAGATTTATTTATTTATTCATTCATTTATTTATTTTACATTGTAGGCTTATTTAATCCACATAATCCCAGAAATATCTCAAACACAAACAAACATGCATTATCACTCATTATTACATGACTGTTTAAAATACTCTGATTGGTCAGTTGCTAAATTCCATGGTATATTATTCCCAGATAACAGCTGCTGAAACTAATAATACAGGCTCATCAGGGTACGTCCAGGTTAATCATCAGTGAATGCATTCACATCCATATTTATATGGTTGTCTGTCACGCTGCTGTTTTTGACTATTTGGTGCCATCTTGTGACTGAATAACAAAGGCTAGTCTATGCTCCATTCAGTCATTTTTGCTTCTGTCAGATTTGCCTTTAATTAAACTTTTAATAAACTATTATAAACTATGTTTTGAGTAAGATTTTTACATTTTGTGTCAAGTAGTTATGTTAAAATCAAGATTATGTACATAACAGGCAGTTGTTTTGCAGAACAAAGCTATTCAGTGGTATACAACAGCACTAAGCATTTAGTGCCATCTTGTGACTGAATAATATGTAGGTTAGTATATCCTCCATTCAGCCATTTTCTTTTCTGTCAGCTTTGCCTTTATTTAAAGAATTAATAAAATAAACTCCACTTTACATCAGGCTGCCGATAAGCCGGTCGGGATTTATTCTGTGATAACAACCTGAATGTACCTTATGCTATACTTATCATAATACTTTTTTTATTTTAAAGATAATATAAGAGACTCCCCATGGTAAAATCTGTGATGTAATGTTATTTTCTTGCCAGAACACTGGAAAAATATGGAATATTTTATATATTTTATGTGCGTATAAAATCCCACTCCATTGACCAACACGAAAGTTAGATGTGTTAGCTTGCTTGTCACAAATTTAGCACAACCACAGACATGTGATTCCTGTCATTGAGCTCAAGTGCTGCTTAATTGCTTTTTGATCACTCATTGTATCGGAAGCGTCAGCCATCTAATAGCTTAAGGCTGAGATGGCGAAAAACTATTGATTCCTTTTTGGAGAGGATCCAAAGAATAACAAAAGAAAATATATTTGTGAAGTTAGCAGAGGTGGATGGGGAAACACTTTTAGTTTGGATAAATGCCAGGCAATCAGATTTATTCAAAGAGTGTGGAAACAAGTAATTACAACAAAACAGAGATATACATGTGTAAAATGCTCCTAAATATGAAATAATACTGTAGCTAATGCTTTGTACAATAGGAGGCTATGTATGTCATGTCAATCCCACACAGTTAGAGAAAACACTATATAGACATTCCCTAGAGAAGACTCGTAGATCTAAACATGTTATGTAATACTTTTATGTGAAATTGATCTGTTTAGACTGCGTGGATGAATTTATGTGTGGTAACATTGTTTTTAAACCACACACACTCTCAGAAATAAAGGTACGTGAGCTGTCACTGGGGTGGTACCTTTTCAAAAGGTACACATTTGTACCTAAAGGGTCCATATTAATACCTCAAGGGTACATATTAGTACCTAAAAAGTACAAAAGTGTTCCTTTTAAAATTTTTAGGTACTAATATATACTTTTGAGGTGCCAATATAGACCCTTCAAGTACAAATGTGTGACAGGTCACGTACCTTTATTTCTGAGAGTGCATTATATGACCAAATTGACCCATGGTTCTGCCAACAGAATGTAATACTTATATTTAATTTTAATCTTACGATAATATTTTATATAATAAATAATTCTAATTAATTATATACATTTCTAATAACTAGGCCCACACGGAATCTGTGCGCGCAAAATTCCGCAGATTTTTAGCCCATCATTGATTCTGTTCATTTAATGGTGTAAATGTGTGTAAATTTATATTTATTCAGTTTTCAAATTAATTTCAGTAATAATATTAATTAATATGAAAATATTCATATGATTTATTTACAATACAGTTTGTAAAGTAATAAATAATAATAATAAAATAATAAAAGTCTTTTAGTAAAGATTTTATATGAAAGACTTGCTTTGTTTACCAAATAAAGTGGATCTACTTGGATTCGCATTGTAAACATCAAATAAAAGTTAAAAAGGTATTACTTTTTATTTCATATATTAAGGTTTTAGTTATGAGACTTCCAAAATCATTCCACATAAATCTGCAGATTTTTAACAAAATACTCAGCAGAAATAGCAAAAAATGTCCACAGATTCCGTCTGGCCCTACTAATAACTCATTTCTTTTATCTTTGCCATGATGACAGTACATAATATTTTACTAGATATTTTTAACATACTAGTAATCAGCTTGAAGGTCAATTTAAAGGCTTAACAAGGGTAATTAAGTTAACTAGGCAAGTTAGGGTAGTTAGGCAATGTATTCAATGTATAAGGTGGTTTGTTCTGTAGACAATCAAAACTAAAACATTGCTTGAGGGACTAATAATTTTGACCTTAAAATGGTTTTTAAAAAATTTATAAACTGCTTTTATTCTAGCCGAAATAAAACAAATACGACTTTCTCCAGAAGAAAAAATATTATAGGAAATACTGTGAAAAATGCCTTGCTCTGTTAAACATCATTTGGGAAATAAAAATCATGCAGGGCTAATAATTTTGACTTCAACTGTATATATATATCATCACCTTAGAATTATAAGGTTCTATCTGACATTTTTGTAAAAAATTTAGTTATTGATTATTCTTATTATTGACAATTTATTTACATTATGGGATTATTTTTTTTTACAAATTTTTACAAAAGTTGTTTACATTTTAAGATTTTTTATTAAAAAAAATAAATGTTACACACATACTGTTTGCTATGGAATGCAAAAACCTTGAAGCTCAATATCTCAAAATCATTCAGAACGCAGATAGAACCTTATAATTCCAAGGTGACGATATTTATATATTTTTTTTCAATGACAGACTGAACTACATTCCTACATTCATAATCTTTCATTTGATTTGCTGTGTGATGCTCCTTTAAGCAGCTGATGCTCTCTATGTTTCTGTGTCTGCACTGGCAGATTTTCTATTCTTGTCCCATGCTGTCTTTCTTTGCTGAATATGCCCGTGGCGCACACACACATACAAAAATATTACTGTGTCCCTCTTTTACAGGGACAGCCACAGAGCACTCACTCATAATGGTAATCAACCTGACAGTGGCCTCCCAAAGCACAAAAGAGACCTCTGCGTCTACTGCATTTCACTTTCCTTCACTCAAATTTACACTTAAACACTTAAAGGGGCAATTTGGCCAAAAATGAAAACATTGTCATCATTTACTTTCCTAATGTCCTTTCAAGCATGCAATATAAAGATTTTTTTAGAACCACTGGCAACTAAAGTGAATGAAACTAAAGTGAACTAAAGTGTGATAAAAAGCATGAATACATAAATGAAGAGGTTGTTTTGATGGATAAAAATAAATAAATAAATAAACAAGAATACAATTTTAGAGAGTCAACATGATATTCAAATGAGATCTAATTTAAAAGACAGATGGCATTTGAAAAGTCATTTATATACTATGTTGACCCTTAAAATTGGTATTCTTGTTTATTTCTCTTTATCTGTCAAAACAACCATTTACCTCTTCATTTATGTATTCATGCTTCTTGTCACATTTGAAAACTATGTTGATATACTCTAACAGTTTGCCCATAAATGTTTATTAATTTCATTTTTCCATCACTGAATAACATTCTCAAGAGATTCATTCAAAAATGCTGCTTCATCCATGTACCATGTAAAGTGTTTATGAATTATTAATTCAAAATGAATTTAAGTGATAAATATAATTATGAAACTGATTGCAGGAAATGTTGGCAAAACCTCTAATAAATGACTTCCTTTTTATTGCCTTTTTAAGTGTTTGTTTAGAATTGTGGGACAATCATGATCTTTATTTTTATTTTAAAGAGGGCGTCACAGTTTACCATGAAACTCAACCATATATCATTCCGTCATGAACTATACTCATACAAATTAAGTATGTTTTCAACAGAGAATGCATTTTCAAACAGCCGTTTTAGAGCTTAAATTAGTCACAAAAAAAAATTATATATATATATATATATATATTATTAATTATTATTATTTTTTTAAACAAAATAAAAATGTGTAATGCAGTGCTTGCTTCCTCTTCAGCAACAATCTAGTGAATTTTTACTATTTGTGCTCAAAAAAAGAGTTGTAACAACTAACATTAATAATAATAATAATACAAATAAATACTACAGTAGTTGGACCCCAGTCTTACAGATAAAGTCAAAATTATTAAACGCCTGTCATTAAAAAAAAAAAAAGTTTAACAAAGCAAGGAGTTTTTCACAGTAATTCCGATAATATTTTTTCTTCAGGAGAAAGTCTTATTTATTTTATTTAGGCTTGAATAAATGCAGTTTTTAATTAAAAAAATAGTTTAAGGTCAATATTATTAACCCTCTTAAGCAATATTTGTTTTCAATTGTCAACAGAATTTACCACTGTTATACAATGACTTGCCTAATTAGCTTAACCTGCCTAATTAACCTAGTTAAGCCTTTAAATTGTACTTTAAGCTGAATACTAGTATCTTGACAAATATCTAGTAAAATATTCTGTACTGTCATCATGGCAAAGATAAAAGAAATCGGTCACACTTTATTTTGATGGTGTGTTTGTTGAATTTAAGTTACATTGCAACTAATTCTCATTAGATTATAGGTAGACTGTTAGGTTGGGGTCAGGGGTAGGGTTAGTGTAAGTTGACATGTACTTGAAAAGTTTCTTATGGTCAGTTAAATGTCTGTTGAATGTCTGTATCAACCGATGTTAAGTAGACCACTGATGCTGAAATGGACCATCGAAATAAAGTGCTACGAAGATATCAGTTATTAAATATTAGTTATTAAAACTATTATGTGTTAAAAAAGTCTTCTTTCCATTAAACAGCATTGGGTACAAAAATATAAAGGAGGGCTAATAATTCAGACTTGTATATGTCAGACTTCAACTGCATATCATAATCAGATTGTACCATCTTTTATGACTGACCTGTATGAGCTGCTGCTTAAGTTTCTGTATCTCAGACAGGTTGAGTTCACTGAAGAGATCAGACACCGGGAGCATATCTGTCTTCCTGCGATGGTATTCTCCTTTTGGTCCATGTCCATTACACTCATTATTACATCGGTTGCTGTCCTCGTTGTTGGGACTGGTCTCGGATGCAGATGTGCCGTTGGTCGCTGCCTCCTCTGCGAACTTCAGACCCTCCACGGCAGAGATGGCCAGGTGAGTGCTGGCTCCATAAACACTGTCCGTCAGGCTGAGATGATGAGCCAGCTCTTTTCTCAGATTGTTCTTCTGCTCTCGTTCGCTCTTCAGAGAGTCCAACGCTTCCTCCAACTGGCTTTGGGAAATGTCTTTTAACCGTAAAGCATCTTCCAATTGACTGTTAAGCAGCACCGTTTCTTCCTCAAGCACTTTGATTTCATGCTTTAGACCCTCATATTCCACCTGTGAGAAATAAATGGACACTCAACTGAGGAATATAATAATAATAATAATAATAAAATTGATGATGATGATAATAATAATAATAATAATAATAATAATAATAATAAGCAATTATATTTAAGTTAAGGATGACAGATCCCATTTTGTCGTCTACATCAAATGACTGATTTTTATATACACAAAATTATATTAGGCTACATGCAAGTGTCTATTTTGATGTTTCAAATAGTTTTATGAGAACAAAATTCCAAAATATGAGTGAAAATAATGTTTCTTATAATTACTCTTATAATGATGTTATAACACATAATATTATTTGTAATTATTTAAAAATGAATATGAACATGTGATCATACTAAAGTAAATTTGCTTTTAAATCATCCAAACCCCAAAGGGTAAAACAAGTAAGTATAGCCATAAAATAAAAACATAAATTATGGTCTTTTAGATTTTGTTTCGCTGAATTGGCAAGGAATAAATGTTGCTTTTAATAGAGTCTTTTAAGTACCAAAAAAGTACCAAAAGGGCATCTTTACAAGGACTGTATATTTGAATAAAATAAAATAAAATAAAATAAAATAAAATAAATAAAAAAATAAATAAATAAATAATACCAAAAAAGTACCAAAAGGGCATCTTTACAAGGACTGTATATTTAAATAAAATAAAATAAAATAAAATAAAATAAAATAAAATAAAATAAAATAAAATAAAATAAAATAAAATAAAATAAAAATAAAAATAAATAAAAAAATTTAAAAATAAATAAATAAATAATACCAAAAAAGTACCAAAAGGGCATCTTTACAAGGACTGTATATTTAAATAAAATAAAATAAAATAAAATAAAATAAAATAAAGTAAAATAAAATAAAATAAAATAAAATAAAATAAATAAAATAAAACATACAGCCACTTATTTCAGCTATATGTTTTCCTTTTTAAATTTGACTTTAAACTTATTGTGTTTGGATTTTTACTTTAAAATAAGTTTTTAGGTTAAATTTTGATATGGCATAATCTTAAATGTGAATATCCCTTTCTTTCAAATCAATCCATGATGGTATAGCCCTCACTACCGAAATCTTAGGAAATGATATGTTCATGAAAATGCTGTTGATGGTGTGTTTTTACCTGATTCTGTTTGAGTGTTGACACCAGTTTCTGTAGAGTGATGTTCTCCTCCTCCAGCTCCGTGTAGTCCTGCAGAAGTCTGGCCTCTCGGAACTTATACTCTCTGATCTCCTCTCTCATCCTACTTCTCTGCAGCTCTAACGTCTCATTATTCTAAAAGATACACAAAAGGACAACAGAAAAAAAAGTAAGCATGAGGACATCGCAAAATTTATATGCAATATACAGTGGGGAAATAAGTATTAAACACTTCACCATTTTTCTCAGTAAGCTAATTTCTAATGGTGAGGTTGAATTGAAATTATAACCAGAGGTTTATGAAAACCAAAAAAGATCTATACTGTATATGCAATGAAATGACACAGGGAAAAAATATTGAACACATGAAGAAAAATCAAGCTGTGGAATGGCCCAGCCAATCACCTGACTTGAATCCAATTGAAAATACAAAATTAAGATCAGATTTGATAGACGAGACCCACAGAACCATAAAGATTTTTACACTCTGTTGACGTCTGTAAAAAACTCACACCTGAGCAATGCATGTGACTTCATTCTCCATATGAGAGGCGTCTTTAGGCTGTCATTACCAAAAAATCCTTTTAAATAAAATATTAAATATGTTTCAGTAGTTTCAGTTGGTTCAGTACTTTCTTGTTGTGTCATTCCATTTTGTTTTATGTTTATGTTTGAATTGTTTGGGTTTATACCAAAATCTGGTTCAATACCATGTCAACAGCTCCTTAATATTAAAAATTCCCCCCAAAAAACACGACATGTTCAATATTTATTTCCCCCACTGTATAAAATAATTAAAAAGTTCAGTTGCATAAGCAGAGGGTGCCACGGTGGCATAGTGGGTAGCATGATCGCCTCACAGCAAGAAGGTGGAGTTTGCATGTTCTCCCCGTGGTCGCGTGGGTGTCCTCCGGGTGCTCCAGTTTCCCCCAAAAGTCCAAAGACATGTGGTAAAGGTGAATTGGGTAAGGCTAAATTGTCCGTAGTGTGTGTGTGTGTGTGTGAATGAGTGTGTATGGATGTTTCCCAGAGATGGGTTGCAGCCGGAAGGGCATCTGCTGCGTAAAACATATGCTGGATAAGTTGGCGGTTCATTCCACTGTGGCAACATCGGATTAATAAAGGGACTAAGTCGAAAAGAAAATGAATGAATGAATGAATGTATAAGCAGACCAAAAAAAATATCATATCAGGTGATTGAGAGAATTATCACAACAAATATCAGATCTTTAAAAGGTTTTAAAGGTCTTGTGAAATTAAATAAAGATTGTTTAGATGTTAGTATCACTATGTTAGTCTTAAAGATATCTACTGTATATGCTACTGTGCTTCAAAACAGTGACACAGTTTGCATTAAAAAGATATAAACAAACAAAGCTAGCAGTTTGTCGAATCAATCCTTTTCAGTTTCTCATCAAATTGTCTTTATGACACTCTCATCTTTCAAATATCTTCCTTTCCTAAATATTGGCTCATTTTTTCAGCTTTCATGTGTGAAAAATGATCCTTATGACTAATTTTGTGCTACAGGGTAACACATGGTTATATAAATATTCAGAATATAAGCATATGCCATGCACAACATGCCTGTCTTACTGCCCAATCAGCACCAACTGTAGGTTTTCTCCTGAGTTTGGCTCTCTTCCCATGTCTATTCCACACCTTTGACTCTCCATCAGCAGTTCTGCCTGGTTTGTGCAACGCTGGGGGTTTTCTCTTTCTTTCAGCAATTGTGATTTTTCCAGCGTACTGCTCTTGAAGAACAGTTCAAAGCTTTTCAGAGATTACTACACTGTCAGTGCTGGCGCAAACATTGTGAATAAATAGTTAGAAAGCAATAAAGAGTTACCTTTTGGCCTCTCGTTGTGGATCATTGTTAGATTACAGCTACAGTACCTTCTCTGATGCATTGAAATTTAGACCACATTTTGTCATCTCGCCTGTCACATTCTGTTTCAGCTGTTAAAGAAGCCTTTGTTTCGACTTTCTCACATAGATTGGACTGTGAGGAAGAAAGTGCTAACTTGAGGGTTTCCTCTGACGGAAAGCAATTTGTTATCCAGAATTCCTGTCTGCACAAGTGTGGACATGCTCAGTATCATCACAGGGTTTGACTCGGTGCTTTTTATATTTAAGGCAAAGGCATATCATATCACTGTGTTTGGTGCAACACAGCAAAATGTGAATGTACATTGTTTTGGTAACAACACATCCAATAATAATAACAACAACAACAACAACAACAACAACAATAATAATAATAATAATAATGCCCTTCCAGCCACAACCCATCTCTGGGAAACACATCCATACATTCTCATTCACACACATACACTATGGACAATTTAGCTTACTCAATTCACCTATACCACATGTCTTTGGACTGTGGGGGAAACCGGAGCACCCGGAGGAAACCCACGCAACCACGGGGAGAACATGCAAACTCCACACAGAAATGCCAACTGGCCCAGCCAGGGATCGAACCAGCGACCTTCTTGCTGTGAGGCTAACGTGCTACTCACTACGCCACCGTGCCGCCTACTATTATTATTCTTATTATTATATTTTGTATAGCACTTTTCCTACATGTAACTCTACATGAAACTCTACTCATAAAGAGTAGGGGTGTAACCCCGGTGTCCTGGCTAAATTTCCATTATCGGCCATTACCATCCTGGCCTCCCAATCATCCCTATCCACCGAATTGGCTCTATCACTGTCTCTCCACTACATTTACAGCTGATGTGTGGTGAGTGCACTGGCGCCGTTGTCCTGTGGCTACCATCGCATCATCCAAGTGGAAGCTGCACACTGGTGGTGGTGTGGAGAGACCCCCCTCATGATTGTGAAGCGCTTTGGGTGTATGGCCATACACAATAAATGCGCTATATAAATACACATTACTTTCTTACATATGTTTTACACATCGAATGCCCTTCTGGCTGCAACCCTGTACAGGGAAACATCCATACACACTCATTCACACATATACACTACGGCTAATTTAATTAATTTAATTCACCAAAAGCGCATGTCTTTAGACTGTAAGGGAAACCCGGAGGAAACCAACGGCAACTGAATGCCAACTGACCCAGCCGGTACTCGAACCAGCAACCTTCTTGCTGTGAGGTGACAATGCTAACCACTGAATTACCTTGTTTCCCGTGAGTTAGCATTAAGAAATTCATAATTAAAAAAATATTTATTTATTTATTTACCTACCTACCTACCTACCTACCTACCTACCTACCTACCTACCTAC
>CAIGQQ010033467.1:1348712-1363080 GCA_903798035.1 Danio albolineatus
ATATATTAATATATATATATAACATATTAACCAATATATTAACCCATTTCTCAAATGTCAAATAAAACTACTGTCGGTTTTTTTTTTATGACAACTGGTCTGAATAGTGTGAATCAAGTTTATTCCACTTAATATTGACAAATTGGTATTGTTTTGTCTAAAATTTTGAATAAATTAAAACATGGCATGACTTTTTTCTAGAAAAAAAGATGCTTTAAATGAGAACACTTCTTCTTTACAGAACAAAACAAAAATAATCTTTCACTATGTCAAATGATGTTTTAAGTAAAAAAAAGAGGTATTTTTTCCCCCAAAATATTTATAAATGTAAAAATAAAAGCTAGTACTACAAAAATTGTATTTAACACTATTTAACAACAAGCATTCAGGCAAATAGGAAAAATAGAGTGAATAACTGGCTAAAGAAATTTCAGCACACTGCAAACAGAGCTCCACATAACTCCTCTCAAAAATACACAGAGAATTATGTAGGCAAAAATGAACCCAAACATAAATCATACACAGACTTGAATCCTGACATCAGCACACATGGCCAAAACAATCTCTTAAGCAAAGTTTTGAGAAAAAGCGAGCTCATCACATTCATTTTGTCTACTCCAGTTAGTGTTCAGTATATTATATATAAATAGTAGTGGAGTGAACAGTATGTGGGTGCTTGCTGACTTTTGCTTCTTGAAATCTGCCAAGAGCACAACGCAGAAAAGCTTTTTTTTCTGTACAATCTTATTTTCCAAGCACTTCACATACCATAAATTGCTCCTGGGCAGATGCATGTTCTACAAAAAAAAATGTGTCAAAATGCCTGCCATTTCACAGAAGAATCCCCCTTGTGCCTATTCATTATTCCTACTATTCTACATAAAATGTTTAAAATCTGTCTTAGTAGCCAGAAAATGATTTACCACTCATTGATAAATAGACACATTTTAACCACAGGAAGCAACTTCTCCTGCTTACCAAGGCTGCATTTATTTAACCAAAAATACAGTACAAATAGTACAATTGTGATATGCTCTTGCACACTAAAATAACTGTTCAAAAGTAGTTTATCCTTTATTCCAGTGTTTTTAAAGATGAATATTCAGCTTCATTAATCTAGTCTTCAAAGTCACATGATCCTTCAGATATCACTCTAATATTAATTATTATAGTTATTATTATTATAATTAATATTATTATTATTAATGGTAACAAAAGCAACAATGACTAGAGTAATAATTTCATTTGAAACTATATACAATAAGTTATTTAAAATTATAATAAATATTTAACAATTTTACATTAAATACATGCCGCCTTAATGAACAAAATAATTTTCTTTAAAAAAAACAAACAAAATAAAAAAAGAAATAAAATGACCCCAAACTTTTGACCGATAGTATTTAATTAGCTGATTTTTACATACTACATCATTGGCAAACATTACAGATAAATAACAAAAACATATTTATACAAATTATATTATATTAGTGTCTATGTGAAAGAATCAGTATTTGACTTTAACTGTATATTATACTTGATGCAGTGGAACAGTATGGACAGACAACAATAGTGTATAATGTAACATTATGCAGAAAAATCTAAGAAAATATTTAAAGTTGCCATGAAATTAAATTTTTTTCTTCTTGTTTTTTTTATTTATATAGTAGTGCTTGTTCATTATTTAGCAAAAAAAAAAAACATTTCCTTTCAGAATCTTTAATCACATATCATAATCTCGTCTCAAGACATGTTTTTAGCTGCACTGTAACAAAACAAAACACAAAAGTTGACTAAACTTAAAATTAAGGCAACAAGACATTTTTGAGTTGACTCAACTTTAACTAAATTACTTCACTTGACTGGATTTAAGTTGAGTAAACTCAAAAAGGTCCTGAAGTTTGTTGCCTTAAAATTTTAAGTTGAGTCAACTTTTTTTACAGTGTGCTTGTTTAAACTACTTTTATAAAATGAGCTGAAACAACACAATTCTGGAGATTTTTTAGGGGGAAACTTTTTTGTTCAATCCACTTTAATTTGTTACATTAATGTAATCAATTTGTGTTGGGCAAACATGAACGACTTGTGTGAAAGGAACCCAGTATTTTTTACAGTGTTGGAAAAAAGGACAATCTTAACTTCCAATTCATGATGACTTTAATAAAACAAATAGTGAGATAGATTTCCGTACACCCGACACATATAGTAAATCAGACCTAGAGGTGTAAAAACACAAACAAACTGCTATTCGGTAGCAATAGTCTGCCTTCATCTGTATCTTTCAACACTAGCATATTTGTCTGAATTAGCTCAAGGCAAAGTCCTGAGAGGAAGAGACACATGAGAGCCAGTGGTCAGATTCATCATCATGACTCAGACTGAGAGTGTGTAAGTGTTTCACAGGCTTCCTGACAGTGTAAAAGAATATAGATTGAACCAGATAAAGTGGGGGAAATAAGTATTGAACACATCATGCTTTTTTTCCGTGAATAATTTTCTAAAGAAGCTGTTAACAAGGAATTGAACCAGATTTTGCCAAAAAAAACAAAAACAATAAAAACATAAAAATAAAACAAAACAAAGAAATCTGAAAAATGAGTTATGTGTAATAACAATGGAATGACACAAGGAGAAAGTACTGAACTACTGAAATGTATTTAATCCTTTAGGTCACACTTTATTTTGATGGTCGGTTTGTTGATTATAAGTTACACTGCGTCTACATGCCAACTAATTCTCATTAGAATATAAATAGACTGTTAGGTTGGGGTTAGGGTTGGGGTTAGTGTAAGTTGACATGTACTTTCAAAGTTTCTTATAGTCAGTTAAATGTTTGTTGAATGTCAGTATCAACAGATATTAAGCAGACATTCTGATCCTCAAATGGACCATCGAAATAAAGTGTTACTATACTTTATATAAAAAGGATTTTTGGTGATGGCAGCATAAAGACGCCTCTCATATGGAGAACGAAGTCATATGCATTGCTCAGGTGTGAGTTTTTCACAGACTTCAACAGAGTGTCAAAATCTTGATGGTTCTGTGGGTCTCATCGACCAAATCTGATCTTTAATTTGTATTTTATATTGGATTCAAGTCAGGTGATTGGCTGGGCCATTCCAAAGCTTGAATTCGAGAGTTTCCTTGGCTGCGTTTTGGATCATTGTCAAGCTGAAATGTCCACTCTGGTTTCATCTTCATCATCCTCGTAATGTAGATATTGGGACTGTAGCAGTTAATGTTAATTTACTATGACGAAGAGCAGAGGGTCGCTGAAGAACTACTGAGATATTTCAGCAGCTGTCTGGGCTTTCATTGTCTTTCTACAGCTCCCTTTCTTCATGTATTCAATACGTTTTCCCTGTGCCATTTAATTTTATTACACGTAAAAAATAACAACAGCATAAGTTCAGAAAATGTTTGTTATGTCCAGTGCAAACAATTGGATGACAAATGGCTTGTGTGTAACTATATTAGATCTGTGAAACTGTGTCTCTTGGACATGAAGACATCAATACTAACACAACTCGGCTTGGGTGGGAATTATTTAAAGAGCCCATATGGTGGGTTGAGAACGGTTAAATTTCACTTTTTGAAGTCCCAAACAACAGGATGATATGTATGCAAGGTTAAAAAACACTTTCGATGTCTTATAATATCTATTTATTTTTACCTCATTTTCCCACCGACTCCCATATGAATCGTCTGAGCGAGTCTTTTTCCCCAAGCACCTCCTTTACGTGACGCTACCACGTCACATCACCACGTCACGTCCGTGTCAGCAGCCCAATGCCAGAACATATTGAAAACAAATCACTGCGGTTGTACAACAGCGTATTGCTATATTCTTCATCATAACAACAAACATTCAGTAATAATTAACGCTTCATGGACTATTGTAAGCCAACAAATAGTTTCATTCGGCAGTAAGCTAAATGGCTACCGCTACATGCTGCACGGAGCAAACACAATACAGACAACTACATCCATATTTACCTTGTTACAGAATCAGAATCAGAATCAGAATCAGTTTTATTGCCAAGTGTGCTTCACACACACAAGGAATTTGCTTTGGCTACAGAAGCTTCCAGTGTACATAAAGTGACAAGTGACAACACAGAATAAATATTATAAAAGAAGACAATAGACATTAAACAGAGATGCAGTCCAACGATCTGGATGTTGAAATGTATGTACAGATTTGTTATAAATATACAGGTTATAAGGTGCTGTGTGCAAAAGAGTAAGTATTGCATTATATATTGTTATAAGGTGCTGTGTACAAATGCGTAAGGAAAAGTATTGCATTGTATATTATTATAAGGTGCTGTGTACAAGTGCGTGTGAGAAAGTATTGCACATTTATTGCACGATAGGAGAAATATTAACTGTTCATGAGGTAGATGGCCTGAGGAAAGAAACTTTTCCTGTGTCTGGCAGTTTTTGTGCTCGGTGCTCTGTAGCGCCGGCCAGATGGTAACAGTTCAAACAGGGAGTGTGCTGGGTGCGAGGCGTCCAGGGTGATTTTGCGAGCCCTTTTACTCACTGTGGAAGAGTACAGTTCTTGAATTGTAGGAAGGGTAGTGCCAGTGATTCGTTCAGCAGTCCGGACTATTCGCTGTAGTCTACGGAGGTCAGATTTGGCTGCTGAGGCAAACCAGACGGTGATTGAAGTGCAGAGGATGGACTGGATGACAGCTGAGTAGAACTGCACGAGCAGCTCCTGTGGCAGGTTGAACTTCCTCAGCTGACGGAGGAAGTACAGTCTCTGCTGGGCTTTCTTTACAATAGAGTCTATGTGAGTGTCCCACTTCAGATCCTGAGAGATGGTGGTGCCCAGGAACCTGAATGACTCCACTGCAGCCACAGTGCTGTCCATGATGGTGAGCGGGGGGAGTGCAGGGGGGTTTCTCCTGAAGTCCACTATCATCTCCACTGTTTTGAGCGTGTTCAGCTCCAGGTTGTTGTAACTGCACCATAAAGCTAGCCGCTCCACCTCCTGTCTGTATGCAGACTCGTCACCGTTCCGGATGAGGCCGATAACAGTAGTGTCGTCCGCAAACTTTAGGAGCTTGACGGAGGGATCTTTTGCGGTGCAGTCGTTGGTGTACAGGGAGAAGAGCAGTGGGGAGAGAACACATCCTTGGGGGGCACCAGTACTGATGGTGCGGCTGTCAGACGTGATTTTGCCCATTCTGACTAGCTGTTGTCTATCTGTCAGAAAGCTGGTGATCCACTGACAGACAGAGCTAGGAACAGAGAGCTGGGTCAGTTTGTGCTCGAGCAGTGATGGGACGATGGTGTTGAAGGCAGAGCTGAAGTCCACAAACAAAATCCTTGCATAGTTCCCTGGTTTGTCCAGATGTTGTAGGGTATAATGCAGTCCCATGTTGACTGCATCATCCACAGACCGGTTTGCTCTGTAGGCAAACTGCAGGGGGTCCAGCAAAGGTCCGGTGATGTCTTTCAGATATGCTAGAACCAGTCTTTCAAATGACTTCATGACCACAGATGTTAAGGCGACAGGTCTGTAGTCGTTGAGCCCGGTGATCTTTTGTTTCTTCTGGATTGGGATGATGGTGGAGCGTTTGAAGCAGGCTGGAACTATGCGCTGTTCCAGTGATCTGTTGAAGATCTGCGAGAAAATGGGGGCCAGCTGGTCAGCACAGGTTCTCAGACAGGCTGGTGAGACACCGTCTGGGCCTGGCGCTTTCCTTCTCTTCTGCTTACTGAAGACCTGACACACATTATCCTCACTGATCTGAAGATCAGGGGGGGAGAGGGAGATGTCTGTAGGTGTTGATGGCTGTGTAGAAAGATGGTCAGGGCGGTTGTGGCTGGAAGTGGGTAGAGGTGTTAATTGCTGTGTAGAGGGTGTCTGGTCGAAGGTGTCGAATCTGCAGTAGAACGTGTTCAGGTCGTTAGCGAGAAGTTTACTGCCATCGATACTGGGGGGAGATGATTTGTAATTCGTGATGGTTCGCAGACCAGTCCACACTGATGCAGGGTCGTTAGCAGAAAACTGGTTTTCCAGCTTTTTTGCATAGTTCTTTTTAGCTAGACCAATCTCCTTTGTTAAAATGTTCCTGGTCTTGTTGTAGAGAATCCTGTCCCCACTCCTGTAGGCATCCTCTTTGACCTGACGAAGCTGTCTAAGTTTTGGTGTGAACCATGGTTTATCATTGTTAAATGATAAGTAGGTCCTGGTTGGGATGCATAACTCCTCACAGAAACTAATGTCTGATGTTACAGTCTCTGTGAGCTCATCCAGGTCATTGGTTGCAGCTTCGAAAACACTCCAGTCAGTGCATTCAAAACAAGCTTGTAAGGCCTGCTCTGTGTCGTTGGTCCATCTCTTAACAGTCCTTAATACTGGCTTAGTAGTTTTAAGTTTTTGCCTGTAAGTTGGTATAAGATGAACCAGGCAGTGATCGGAGAGTCCTAGAGCTGCTCTGGCCACGGAGCGATATGCATCTTTTATTGTTGTGTAGCAATGGTCCAGAATGTTATTGTCTCTGGTAGGGTATGTAATGTGCTGTCTGAATTTGGGCAGCTCATGTGTGAGTTTTGCCTGGTTAAAGTCCCCAAGAATGATAAAAACAGAGTCTGGGTGTTTTTGTTCTGTCTCTGTGATTAAATCAGCCAGCAGTGAAAGAGCAGTACTCACGGTCGCGTGCGGTGGGATGTAAACACTGGCCAGGATAAACGAGGAAAACTCCCGCGGCGAGTAGAACGGCTTACAGTTAATGAAAAGCACTTCCACGTCAGGACAGCACATCTTCTTTAACACAGTTACATCCGTACACCACCTCCTGTTAATGTAAAAGCATGTCCCTCCACCACGCGTTTTCCCCGTTGCCTCCGTGTCGCGATCTGCTCTGTACAGCTGGAAGTCCGGTAGTTGTAATGCGCTGTCCGGTATGGCTTCGTTTAGCCACATTTCTGTGAAGCACAGCGCAGCAGAGTTGTTAAAGTCCTTATTTATGCGTGTGAGCAGAAGTAATTCCTCCATTTTGTTAGGAAGAGAGCGGAGATTCGCGAGATGAATGCTAGGAAGCGGCATTCTGAAACCGCGCAGTCTGTTTTTGATGAGCGCGCCGGCTCGCTTTCCCCGTCTCCGCGTCTTGTAAAGTTTCCATAGAGACGCGGCTCCGCCAAGGACAACGCTCTGCAAAACGCCGGAGAAGTCAAGAACCGGCTGGTGATCAATTGGTGTGCACTGCAGAATGTTCAGCAGCTCATCCCTGGTATAACTGATCACGTTGGATGAACACAAAACAGGAAAAACAAACAAAAACATTGCAACAGCTGGAGAGCTTCGCACCGAGGCTGCCATTCTTCGGCGCCTTCCGATGACAGTGAACAAGACTGGAAGAACACGCTGGTCCAAATAAACTGGGTATTGATCCATCCTTTAACAACAACCGAGCAACAAATCCCGCGTTGTAAGAGTGTAGATTGGTGGTAGCTCTCTTCAGAGAGATGACGTGAACACAGCACCGTGTTGGGGATGTAATTCTCAGGTATTTTACCAAAAAAACCCTCAACCACTCCAGGTAGGGAAAAGAGGTTTCCAGGTAGGGAAAATAACACAGCTTTTCCCTCGCACTTCAGAGCATAGCGTCTACGGAACATGATTTAACCGGAATGCCGATAAGTTCAGTAAAGTTAGCAGCAGTCGTGTTTTCCGGATCAATAACTCATGACCGAAACATTGTTCCTACACAAATAGCACCTCTTTTCAACCGTCGCAATGTATACAATCACCTACAACCTTATTTTCCTAAAAATTAGCTTTGCCTACGCGCTGGACGCATTATATTAAACTCTGTGCGCAGGCGGCAGAGACCGATCCTTAGGGACCGTCTACAAAGAGCAAAACGCGAAAACCAATACTACCAAAGCTCCCATACTTCTCTCTAAATCTTTATACTGCCATCAAACTCAGATCACACGTCACTGCTGTCCCGCTGGTTATACTACAACACTTATTGCGATACAGTGCTTGTTGTCATCCACTTTTTCTTGTCTTTTTCTTTTCTTTTCATGTCTGTGGGCGGGGCCGGGGAGTTCAATTTTCCCGGGGTCTGCGCGCGCAACTAGTGGGCGGGGCTTATGATTCACGTTGACGTCAAGCCGAAGCGGCTAAAGACTCGTTCTAATAACGATTCATTTAAACAACGAGTCGACTCTTTTATATATGAATCAATCGTTTTAAACACTTTGCACTTTCAGATTTAAGCCTTAGCTGGACATTTCACATTACTTAGAGCTGTTACACACTGCATGGAAGTTCATTTTCAAAAATCCATAATATGGGCTCTTTAAAGTCAGGATATGGTGATATGTACATTCTCAGAAGAACACAAAGCACTACAATTGAGAAGTTTGACGGAGTTACTCATTTAATTTCATTTTCCTCATCTTTCTACTCATACAGTATGTGCCACTCGTATAGACAAAAAATAAATTAGGAATGATAGTGCTTTATTGTTGTTTTCATGCTCAAAGTGCCACATTTTAAACATTACACACAAAGCTAAAAGTGTAAAAAGTGTAAAAGGCATGACAAGACCCCTTTAAACCTTAAGCTGATGAGCACTAACATAACTAAAATTCACAACCTACTGTATGTAATGGATACACCTAAAGCTTGTTGAATTTTGGTGGGGTCTTCATCCCATATGCAAGGTAATTTCCTGTTGTTGTATTTTTTATCAGGTACCACCAGGGTCCATTTTCAGGTTTCAGCAACGTGCGAAGAAAAACAGAGTAACCAGGGCTGATTTCACAGTCTCAGGAGGCTTATAAATCCAGGGTGGAGTTTGGCTAGAATGCTTTCCTCAGCAATGAGAAAAACCAAACAATACAGTCTTCATTCTAGAACTAAATCCTTATGAAAACACCAGATACGACTAGCATACACTTTCATAATGGTAAATGCTGGTAAGTTTTGCTCTATTTGGTGTACTAAGAGGTTTTACTGGTTAAGACGTTAGGGAACAATAACACCAGTATACAATGGTTGACGTAAGCATCAATGAAAAGAAAGAGTTGAAATGATCATTTATCTTTTGAATTATGGCTGTGCAATATGGGCAAAAGAAACCTATCACCCTTTTCTTCAACAATATTGCGATTTTGCTTTGTAATCACGATTTTGACAAACACAGATGTTTTTACAGTTTGAATATGAATCATATTTCCAAAGGAAAACAATTAGATCTTTATTAAAGGCCTGTAACATGTCTCTAAAACAAACATAAGGCAAAAAAATAATCTAGTAAAGGTGTAACAAACTGTCTTGGCAAAACAAATTTTGACATGCCGTCAAACACAAGTAGGCTCCGATATTCTGTTTGACCACGTCAGAAGTAGTTGCGTGTACTTTTGTAAGAGTCCACAGATTTTTTATGCCATGCATAGATCACAGACCTCTTTGTGATGCTGCCGTGAAATAGTCTGTTTACATATTGTGTCTTTTAGGTGCACAAGTTTGTTATTTCCCATGAAGGCGCCCAGCTTGTGTGCATATTGAGAGTATTCCATGCGCACCCAGTTGAAAACATTTCTACTTTCAGAATGCTGTGAGTCATGTAACAAGAACTGAGCAATCAGCTTCATACTTTATATAGACTATACACATTTCAGTAGACTAATTACCTCAAATATAGACAAACACAGAACACCCAAACACTGCAGTGCTCCATAATAAAACTTGTATCGGAACTGCAGCATTGTTTTGTTAGTTTGTCATGACAGTTTGATGGGCGCCAAGCAACGACAGGAATGTGAGCACAAAGTGCGTTGAATGCAGTAGGAAGCAAGTCACCTTGCGCTTTCCACACACTTTTTACAGCAGACATGGTATGTAACTGACAGGTCTTACAAATTTCCTGATTTGGCAATACGTCAGACTTCCTCTATCCAAAGTAATCCCACGCCATTGATGTTGACCTTTTTGGGCACCAAGTCCTACTGAGCTGAACTCATCGCCTTTGTTTATGCAGACTATTTGTCATTAAGCCCAGTCAAAATCCCTTTAAGGCAAGTCATTTCACTCAGCGGCCATCTTTGAAATGCCTCTCGGACAGTATGCTCGGGCATTCTGTCTGAATGGGAAAACATTAAATTCTCCAAAACTATATGCCAAGATTTCGATTACATTACATATTATGAATAACCAATAGAATTAAACAACAACTGTCTATTTAGTTTCTTTTCTAAATGTTCGTATAACACAAAATCTGCAGAAACTCACGTCTAGTCCAAGCCCCTCCCCTGGAGAATTGTCATTATATAGCAATTGCTGATTAGCTAATGTACAAGAAGGCGGGCTTTATTCACCATATGGCGATTGCTGATTAGCTCCTGTACTGCTATTCGGGGTTTCATTCACCATATTGACTGTTACACTTTCCCCTATTCAAAAGTATACGAGTGACACGTCTTGTGTGTTCTATAAGCTGTGTCTCAATTCAGAGGCTGCATTCACCTCTGATGCAGACTTTAAAGGTGAGTCCTTCAAAGTCCACACAGGCCGAACTGAGCGTTTTGAAATGCGACAATCTAGCCTACATAGGACAGATCTTGTCACATAGCAACCTTAACAGCTGCCGTTAATAAGTGGTAATGAAATTTGTAATTACTTTTTTTTTCAAAGTGATTTTAAAACTTATTTTAAGCGATCTGCAGGCGACGCGAGGTTTACAGAAGCTGGAAATATATTTCCTTTGATCCGTACATGTAAACATAAAAATGTAAACTGTCTATAAAATCACTCTTTAGTAAGGCATGTCATACTCTTTTTGTTTTTTTAACACATGCTTACATATGTCAAAGGTCAAATAAAACTAATTCACACATCATTTCTTTTAAAAACATCCTGCCATTATCAGCGTGCAATGAATCTTGCGACATCCGAGGCTGCGAAAGATCCACAGATTGTGTCCTTCATTACCTGGGAAACGAAGGACATATTTTGAGGCTGAAGCCTTCGAATGCATTCTTCGACGGATGCAGCCTGTGAAATAAGACACAGCTATAGCCTTTGGCCCAGTCTTCTGTTCTTGTGCTCTGTTTAGATGCGCTGTGTTATGATTGGTTACTCTGGGAAAATCATGCTTCAAGGCGATTTAGAAATCGCGCATTTTCAAATCACGATTCCAATACGATTTCAATTAATCACACGGCCCTACTTAGAATATACTTAAATGATGCATAAAAGGTAATGTACTTTCTTTAAATGCAGTACAGTACAGAAAAATGAGTGACAGTAGACTTTTCTAGATATTTTTAAAACGTGCATTTATTTAACCTGTTACCCAGCACTCACTTTTGGGGATTTACACCTACTGTACCTAAATATAAATGGTAACAGTTCCTGACTCCAGTAAGCTATAAACACAAACTAGGTATCATTGGAAAGAGGACAATGATTTGGCCTTTGGGCTTTACTGTGGTAAAAGGGTAAGTTACATACGTGTTCAACATTTCTTTTTTTTTATATACAAACACAAGAAAACAATGTAATGTCATAGAACAAAATATGCATTGAAAGCCAAGTGTCTCATGAGTTTATATTTCAAATTTGATGAAGATAGCATGCAAAATGAGATTTCTGTAAAAAGTTTTCTGAGGCTATATCGTTGTCCTTCTTTCCCTCACCATCAAATGCATTTTCTCAAAACTGACCTTCCCAAACTAAAACTATAACAGATGCTGAATAATTTGGTCTACATTCACAGTTCATGTATCTTTGGAAAGAAGATACCTAGGCTTTATTATCCATCATCTAGAGTTTATAATGCTCAAAATTAAAAAGTTATAGACGCTTAAGTAATGTAAAAAAAAAATGCACCGCACTAATTTTTTTTACTATTTCATAAACAAATATATGAAATTAGTCCTGAAGCAATACAGAAAAGTAAAAAGTCAAAAGCTACACATCTTCTGAGTATATATTTTGAATTTAATGACAATATTATGCAAATATCCTATTGAAAAACAACTAGCTGCAATGGGGGCTTGAGGGTTGTAGCTTTTTACTGATGTATAGTTTGTCAAGACTACCCATGTTCTTTTTGGTGTAATCTATTCATAAACACTGACATGTGCAAAAACAGCACCCCATTGAATCCATGTTGAGGTGCTGGCTAAAGGGTTAAAAATGCTGTTCTTTTGAACATTAATCCATCAAAGAATCTTCCAAATTTAAGACTTCTGAAAAAATAAATGAGACTACTTTAAAATAATACAAATAATTCTTACCCACCCAAAATATTTAAACCATAGTGTAGATTGTTTAAAATAGCAAAGTGAAGTGGATTAATTTACCTTATAAAAACAGTTTGCTGAGTCTCAGATAAAAATCTGCCTCATGGATAAAATAATGTGCATTACACACATATAGTTGCATTTTTTTATTCCATTATATCAAATATAACAATGTATCAATACATTATTACACAATATTTGGGAAGAACGAAACAGCTATTTGTATGCCATATTATTCAGATACACTAAACCAGCACTTCCCGGTTTGTGTATACAAAAAAAAGACGAAGGGAGGAGAATACACTGCACATTTCTGCAGCAATGCAGCACTTCTTATTCACTGCAACACATGTTCAGCTGATAATAGAATGAAGGGAGAGAATACAAGACGACTGTATTACTCTAAATCACCCTGTGGAGGTAGAATATGCCAGGGAATTAGGAGCCCATAGCAAGAAAGAGGTTTTTCTTGCTCATTATACCTTGTTGGCAGAATTTGATATGAAATTGCCATCATGCATTGTAACAAAACAGACTATGAAAACAGCCCAACGTTTAGGACAACAAAGCCACTTAAATCTATTTTTGGTGAAAATAATGTACATCAGCATTTGTCAGCTAATGTGTAAATCATCTGCAACTTATACTGTTATTCACATCAACTATTAATGCCTACCTCATCATACTATTACAGCATTAAAAAAGAGTCAACAATAAATTTGCTGCACCTCCTGAAGCAATGAAAACAAGCACATTCATCACAGTTAAAATGGTATGATACGCTATCTCTCCTGCTTTCTGCCCTTTTTTCTGCTTTTTGGAGTGCAGTCAGTCATGAGCACAGACTAGGGTGAGGTATGGAGTATTTCAGGGCAGTAAATTGCTCAGTATAGAGAGTTTTTTTTCTAGTCCTCTGCCTCAAGCATCTTATAACAATGCCACTTAATAGCCATCCTTAGAGAACAAGCGTCCTACATACATGCTGGGATATGAAGTGAGACGGGGCAGGGTCTTATTTAATTAGCACACAGGTCAGGAGCCATGGGCAGCTACTACCTGAATAAACAAACACTGAAGGTTGGTACAGGAAACTGTGCCACTGGGCATCACCTATAAGCTGGGTGTAAATGGATGGCTGCTTGTAACACGCTGGCAGGCAAATAAAGTGGTGTGGGGAAATGAGATTTAGGACAGGATTATATTGATATAATTATACGCGTCTGATGTGATGTCTACCACTGTGTCTACACTGATGCCGACTCAGACATCAAAAAGAAAATCAGATTTTTTAAAACAACAATGTACAACTGAAACAGTTTTGTTTTAAACAGAAATAACATATGAGCAGATGGACAGACAGACAGACAGACAGACAGATGAACAGAAAGACAGATAGA
Source organism: Danio albolineatus (assembly GCA_903798035.1). Taxonomy (NCBI): domain Eukaryota; kingdom Metazoa; phylum Chordata; class Actinopteri; order Cypriniformes; family Danionidae; genus Danio; species Danio albolineatus. The sequence goes on from CAIGQQ010033467.1 coordinate 1,362,386, forward strand.
AAGACAGACAGACAAACAAACAGACAGACAGAATGACGAGAACACAGACAGCCAAATAGATAGAAAGACAGACAGACAGAATGATGAGAACACAGACAGACAGAAAGACAGACAGACAGATAAACAGATAGATAGAAAGACAGACAGACAAAATGATGAGAACACAGACAGACAGAAAGACACATGGATAGACAGACAGACAGACAGACAGATAGAAGGACAGACAGACGGGAAACAGACAGACTGACCGACAGACAGACAGAAACAGACAGACTGACCAACAGACTGATAGATAGACAGACAGACAGACAGATAGACCGGTAGATAAATTGATAAACAGACAGACAGACTGATAGATAGATAGATAGACAGACAGACAGACAGACAGACAGACAGACAGACAGACAGACTGACTGATACATAGATAGATAGACAGATAGATAGATCAATAGATAGAGCGGTAGATAAATCGATAAACAGATAGACAGACAGACAGACAGAGAGACAGACAGACAGACAGACCAATAGATAGACCGGTAGATAAAATGATAAACAGACAGACAGACTGATACATATATAGACAGACAGACGGACAGACGGACAGACAGACAAACTGGTAGATAAATCGATAAACAGACAGACAGACTAATAGATAGATAGATAGATAGATAGATAGATAGATAGATAGATAGATA
>CAIGQQ010033467.1:1363090-1381500 GCA_903798035.1 Danio albolineatus
TAGATAGATAGATAGATAGATAGATAGATAGATAGATAGATAGATAGGATAGACAGACAGACAGACAGACAGACAGACAGACAGACAGACAGACAGACAGACAGACAGTTCTCTTGATGATGAACTTGCACAAACAAAAAGGAAACGAAACTCTAGGAAATGATGTTGATGACGATGACACACTCTATAAGACAGTAAATTTATTTGCCACACTTAAACAGAGAACAAATGGAGTCTATAGTCTACAGCTGCTTCTAACAGTCATAACAGGCTGGGAGAGTGAAGTACAGACTTTACTCATTTCATTGCCGGAGCCCACAGTTTCTTTTAATGCAGCCATTGAAGTTGCTGTCTAGAAGGCTAAAGTAATGAACAATCAATAGGCACACCCCTGGGTAAAGCAGACCGGCTCTTTCCCAAAGTCTCGTTGCAGTAGTAATAAACAGAGAAGGAATTAGAGGTTTAGATCATTGCTTGATTCAAAGGGCCTAAATCCAGTACAGTTCTGTACTACCAACACTTTTTGATATTTACAATTCTATGAGAAATCTCTATCACTGTAGACAAGAAAGTGAACTTACATTTTATACAGCAAAGCTCACCAGACTTTCAACATAGACTCTACACATTTTAACTGGTCACACTTTATTTTGATGGTCCGTTTGTTGAATTTAAGTTACATTGCAACTAATTCTCATTAGATTATAAGTAGACTGTTAGGTTGGGGTTAGGGGTAGGGTTAGTGTAAGTTGACATGTACTTGCAAAGTTTCTTATAGTCAGTTAAATGTCTGTATCAACAGTTATTAAGTAGACAGTCAACTAATACTCAAATGGACTATCGAAATAAAGTGTTACCTTTTAACTTCTTGATAATACTTTATATTTGTACTGTAATCTCTTTGCACTCTTTGGAACCTGAAACTTTCTAACTATCTATTAATGGTATTGTTTCTCCTTGACAATGGCAGAGCGCAGATGGCCGAGCTTGACATATGCACAGTTTCACCTAGAGGACTCATTAGAGGTCATTTACATTGCAGGTCAATTGTTGCATGTACACACGGATATTATACATGCACATCCGCAGACCCTCGCGATGAGGTGTCCTGCAAACTGTGTGTGTACCATATTGGAACATGCATGGTGTATATACTTAGCCTCATAGGCCTATGCGCACTTCATTATCCATGTTCACTCCCATCTAATGCACAGCCTCGTTTACACACCTTTCTGAAAACTTGGACAGTGTACAGAATGCAGACAGGTAAAGTGTACAGTGGGTTTAATCTGTACATACTACTATAGATTCATTGCTGTCAATGTCAAGTAACAGGCTACCCCAAGTGTCAGTTACGTCACTTCACTGACGTTAAAAATGATCTCCTGAGAACTCATGGGATGTTGAAGTGTACATTCATTGTTTTTTGTTTATTGTAAGAGACACTATACTGTCAGTGAGCACCGTACTATGAATAAGACATTAAACCAAAGTCATGATTAACTAAAAAAGACTCAGGATGTCATTCGAAAAGAGTATGAGTGTGTCCTCAGCATCCTGACCTATGTCTATCATTGCCTTCTAACCATCCTCATAGCATCTGATTGGCTTCATCACTCAGCCTCATCTCCACCAATAAGCTGTTGTGGAGTCTGGTGCAGAATGGCTGCCGTTGCATCATACAGGTGGATTCTGCATACTGATGGTGGTTGAGGACATAACCTCCAAATCTGTCAGTGCTTTGAGTGCCCACAAAAGTGCCAAGAACATGGAACAAAATGAGAGTCAACTTTAACAGTGTCTTATGATGATTGTTGGGGCTTTTTTGTATGTGTTGGACAAGTTTCATACTTTAGCCAAAGATCTAGGAATCCCTACCCATATTTTATTGTTATTTTTATATATTTTGATGGTCCGTTTGTTGAATTTAAGTTACATTGCAACTAATTCTCATTTGATTTTAAGTAGACTGTTAGGTTGGGGTTAGTGTAAGTTGACATGTACTTGCAAAGTTTCTTATAGTCAGTTAAATGTTTGTTGAATGTCTGTATCAACAGATATTAAGTAGACAGTCAACTAATACTCAAATGGACCATCAAAATAAAGTGTTACCAAAAATTATCAACCGGGACAAACAAATAACATGAGCATAACATGAGGCATAATTCATATCTTAAGATATCATAAGATTTATACCTCCAAAATGTACATTTATGCACTTAGCAGAAGCTTTTGTTTTAATCCATAAGCCCAAGGATGAACAGTGAAAGTAATGCTTCCTTTAGCAAGCACCAATGTTGTATAATCAATTAAGCCTACTCTCAGTAGTAGCTCTGAAAATGCTGTTTATTGGTATTAATTTGGAGAGTAGTGCTGGCTAACAACGCAACAATCATTTGCATCAGAGACAAATCAATATTTCTCACCTCTGGGGGATCTTGAGAGATGAGGTTCTTTGTGCCAAGAGGTTACACTATGGGGGCTGGGCAGAAAACCAAGGGCCAGTGCGACCGGTCTTTATCGATTAGCTCCTTGAACCCCTGCTGATGTTGTAAGGGGGAGGAAAGCAGGAGTCCTATAGGGCTTCCTTTCACCCATGTGAGCCTGTCACTACTTAGCTTTTCTTTTTCTTTCTCAGTCTAGGACAAGCAGATTTATGACTCCATATGGATGACCTAGAAGTGCTCTATGCCCTTCTGTGAGTATTTAAAAGAGGCTCAACATTTACCAAGGACTAGACTGAAAGAGCACATCACTGTTACAACTTGCATTGTTGCTTTGTTTAGTACCATTCTAACTAGGCTTTTAATGGGTAACTGAAGTCATTCAGGATGGTCTTAACCCATCTAAGTTCCTGACGATCATTTGTAGCAGGGGTGTCCAAGTCTTACCCCTTGAGGTCCATTTTACTGCAGATTATAGTCCCAACACAGTTGTGTAGAGTTTTCTAGTGAGTTCTAGATAATAATTAACTGGTTTAGGTGTGTTTATTTAGGTTAGGAAGTTCTAGGAACTGAATATTGCGTGATAGTGGCACTTTAGGAAGATGCTGAAAGCACCTGATTTTCACCTGTCCTACAGCCCCTAGCACTTACTGTAGGGCAATTCTTGGACACCTGGACACACAAGGAGACTTGGCTTTGTCCTAATAATTAGACATACATGCTTAAAAACTCCAGTCCATGGGAGTTACCGCTCTGCAGATTTTGTTAACACACACCTGTTTAAGATCATTAGCTTGCTCATAGACTAAAGTAGTGTCCCAAATTGTATACTTTCCTACAACCCAGGAAGAGAAAAAAACAATACCTAATCCAAGTAGTACACACAAAATCACTCACTCTCTTTTATTTGGCTTAGTCCCTTATTTATCAGGGGTTACTACGGCGGAATGAACCACCATTAATTAATAAATATAAGTTTACAGCACTGACAATACACTGACAGTCTTGTGAACCCCTAGGGTGGGGAAACTCCCATACACTCTCTCATTCACACACATGCATACTTACTACCAGGGTTGATATATCGAAGTTGATATTTAGTCGCACCATATTGGTGTTTCGTAACATCTATTTTTTTACATGGTGGGCTGTTAGTCCAATGCTTAACCCCCAACCTTCAGGACCAAGACATAGACATAGACACATACACTATGAACAATTTAGCTTACCCAATTCACTTTAGAGCATGCAAACTCCACCCAGCTCGAACCAGCGACCTTCTTGCTGTGAGGTGACAGTGCTACCCACTGCGCCACCGTGCCTCCCACACACTCATATGGCTTATTTAGTTTTTTCCAATTCACCTATAGCCTCATGTCTTTGGACTGTTAGGGAAACCAAAGCACCCGGATAAAACCCACGCAGACACAGGGAGGACATCCAAACTCCACACAGAAATGCCAACTGGCCCAACTGGAACTCAAACCAGCCTCCATCAAATGAGTCACCATGACACCCTACATACAAAATCCTTGTATTAAAAACCAATAGATGAGAAGTACCTGGATGACCTAGTACTATTCCATAAGGCCATGAAAGAGGATTTATGAATAAAAGTGAAGCAACACAGCTAAGGCAGGAAAGTCATGTGATAATGACAACATGGTGCATGTAGTATGTCAGATTTGCGTCTATACAGCTTATATTCATACTATAGAGAATACTTTTCTAATGGTCATTCAAATTCAAATGTAGTACCCACTGAGGCAATATGCGCTTTCAGATGCACCATTGGTCTGAAATTGTGAGATAAAATAGTCTAAGGCTGTAACATTGGAGAAATTGTCATAGTTAATTTAGATGATGAATTTCCAACCACTGACTTTCTGAAACAGTTGTGCGACAGCCATTCAGTTTGTATAGACCAGGGCTTCCCTCAGGGAGGGCTGATGTTCTGCTGTTTTTTGTTCCAACCCTAAACACACCTCATCAAGTTAATCATGCTCTTGCTAGTAATAATAGAAGCTTTCTGACAGAAGTGTTGAGGAAAGTTGGAGCTAAAATCTGCAGAACATCGGCCCACCAGGAAAGAGTTTGTGCACAGAAGGTATATAGACCAGTGGTTCTCAACTGGTTTGGCCAGCGGACCCACATTTTTACATGGTCATCAAGCCGCGACCCAATATTTTATTGTTGCATTTAACAAAATGTATCAAATTATAGAAATATTACAAAGTAAAAACGATAAATACTGTAAACAGCGGTTAGGGTAGAGAAATGTTCAGTTACTGAACTAAACTGAACTGTTGTTGCGCGCGCATTTCAAAATAAAAGTCCGGTATAAGCAAAATAAATTATTATTATTTTTTTTTTTTTTTGACCACGCACTCCGTGACCCACTAAAAATGTTCCCGCGACCCACCAGTTGAGAAACAAGGATATAGACCATATTAATGAATGTAGAGTTCATGGTCATTAAACTGTACCATGCTTGTTGCAAAATTGTCTGTGACTTCTCTAATAAGCCTTGATTTTCCAGGCGTAAAAAAAAGATCAATACTGTATAAAACTAATGTTTAAGACCAACCATGTTGTAGATTAGACTATATGCTGTTGTTTTCTAAAATGGTAGACCATTCTACCACAAAAAGCAGTTAATTTAGTTTGGTGAAGCTGTTTGTCTACTTACATTCTCTCTTTTATGTCCTCTTTTGATGCCCTCATTGAAGAGAATAAAGGATGAGAGCATTGGCTTTAGCTGTTTAGCAGTTTGTTTGTTTTTTTGGTTAAAAGTTCCAGGTTTGCCTGGACTAAGTTTTGTCTCTGTGAAAAGGGACAAGCAGGACAGGAGTTGATAACGATTAAAGTAGTACTATCGACAAGGTCATTGGTTGGACTCAAAGGTCTGAATGAATCAAATTGTTAACCTAAATGCATTGTAAGTACTTTGGATCAAATATCAATGCAAATGTATAATCTAGAATGTAAACCCTGAGTGTAATGTCTCTAATATGAGATGTAAAGCATCCTCCACTGTCTTATCAATGTTGATCAAGAGCATTTCAGTGGAAGCAGAACTTTAGGGCAATACACTGCTCAAGTACACAAACACCCTCCATTTGTATCCATAAAACACTCAACAGTCTATTTCCTCTGTATCCTGGGGGACTGAAAAACATTTTGAGCTCTGTTTACCACAAGTAGATAAAACCCAAAATGGATAACAGTGAATCATTATAGTCCTTTACTTATTGCAGAGCTCAATAAGTGAAGATGATTTATTCCAATGTGTAACAATAATAAAAGAAAAACTAACTATGATTAGATTGTTACAATCAAAGAAACCGTACAAGTAAAAATGAAAGTTCTGTCATATTTTACTCACCATTATGTTATAAAAATGTCTTTTTTAAATAATGGTTCAGTATTTAATTTAACATTGTTTTGAACCTCACTGACTTTCACGGCGTGGAGAAAAACAAACCTTCAACAAATATCTTCTGTTTTCCACAGAAATAAATAAAGTAATACAGGCTTGGATCGGCATGAGAGTAAGTCAATTAAATATCAATCTAAGCTTGGTTCTGTGTTCATACTGTTGTGGCATTTCCTGTTCTGCAACATTTCATAAACTAATGATATTCCCCTTGTTTTCCAATGGCCAAATTTGAATGGGTTGTTTTCACATGACGTCACTGATGATGCGCAAAATTCAGAGGGCAGGAAGTGACTCTTCTACATAAGAATCGCTATCAGAACACAAAATGTTTCTGTTTTATGTTGATTATAATTGTTTTAATCAGCCAAAATAAGAAATGCTGAACAGCTTTTATAGACTTCCAAAGGTTTTTGCTCATAAAGAGAAGAAAGTTCAAGAAACTGACTGAAAAACGGAAGAAAAGGCAGCATGTAATAAACCTTTATTCAATACATCTATGTGTACAAATTTTTTTTGAACGCGATAATTCGTTTGACAGCACCAATAGAGATTACAGGCTTAGCTATGTGTATAAATATGTTAATGTGTTATATAAAAATCAGATACAAACACCGCTACACTAAACACATACAAAATCCAGGAGAATGGGTCAGTTGGCATTTCTGTGTGGAGTTTGCATGTTCTCCCCGTGGTTGTGTGGGTTTCCTCTGGGTTCTCCAGTTTCCCCCACAAGTCCAAATACATGTGGTACAGGTGAATTGGGTAGGCTAAATTGTCAGTAGTGTATGAGTGTGAATGAGTGTGTATAGATGTTTCCCAGAGATGGGTTGCAGCTGGAAGGGCATCTGCTGCGTAAAATAAATGCTGGATGAGTTGGCGGTTCATTCCGCTGTGGCGACTCCAGATTAATTAAGGGACTAAGCCGAAAAGAAAATGAACGAATGACTAAAGTATATTTTGATGTGGGTGCCTGACAACTGAAAATAGATGTCTCTGTTACTTTTTACCTTGCCTTTTTTTATTTTCAAACATTTATTATTATTTGTTTTGGATATGCGTTTTCATATTCTGATTCCAATGCCTAATCATTAAATTATTAAAATGACTAAATTAAATTAAATATTCTTAAAAACAAAATATTATGTGTTCTTTTGAGTATACTTGCGTTAGGTTGCTATTAAATTGCCATTCTGGCATTATATAATAAGTGGCCTAAAATTGTCTTAAAATGACAATAATATCGTTTATCGCGACATATTTTGGTGCTATATATCGTACAACAAAAATTAGATATCGTGACTGGCCTAAGTGTATACCCATCACCACTAGACCTGTTCACAAAAAGCTTGAATTTGCTATTTTTTTACCTTGCACATTCAAAAAAAATCTGATTTGCAAGTAAATTCTAGGGAAACTCTCTAAGGAATTGAGCCCAAAGGCAAAAGGTGCAATGTGGCCTTTCACATTCTTTTTAATATTCATCAGAATAAAGAAGAAATAGAGAAAGATAAAGAGAAAAAAAGACCAAATAGAGCAGGTCAGTCCTCAGGAGGAAATATCACCTCCAGCGCTTGTGTCCTTCACAAGACTATCATCCGCAGACAGACTCTATTATAAACAGCAAATATGCTTTGAACACAGGGAAAGACACAGATACTATTCGAAAGGCAAGGAGCAAAACAGATGTGCATTATTGATCAAACTCTGAATGATATAAATCAGCATTTAAACTGTCTGCACGCTGTGTACTCAAAGTTTTACTAAATAAACATGAAGCAAATGCATTTCTAATTTACCCGAAATTAAATCCGAGTAGATAAAATACATCTAAATAAATAACAGATGATAAACAGTTCCACAGTAACTGATACAATGAAGGCAAATTATGTCAAGCTGACCCCAATTTTTGGCTGGCTTGGAATGCCAAGCTTTAGCATGATTTGCATGATAACAGTTAATTAAAGACAAGCCCACGGGGCAGACTAGCCTGATCTAGGGGGAGACACCATAAAAAATGCAATTACTGACACACTTTCATGATAGTTTTTCACTGCAAATGACACACCGCTGTCAGTGAATAACTATAAGCAGTCATACATACTTGTCAAGTAAAACAAAGACCCACTAGTCATAGTCGTTGACCTTCGGTGTGCTTTATTTCAGTGAATTATACGGAAACATGAGGACTCAGATTAAATAATTTATACTCATTCATTACAATAAAACTGCTCAAAATAACATCAGCTAAAGGGTCATCATTTTCTGAAAGAGCACATAAACAAAAGGTCAAAAAGTCAGACAATCCTGCTACAGTTGTGGTCATGGTGCAAGTTCACAGCACTAATGTTTTCTGAAGGGTAAGATGTGACTTGAAGGAAATGAATACTTTTATTCAGCAAGAATTAAACTGATCAACAGTTTCTGATTAGAGTGGTAAAATATTTCTTTATCAGTCATTTTTATTTTTTTATTCGTAAATGAAGAGTTTAGATGCGAAAACCTGTAAGTGTCGTCTGAAATTTTATTTTAAAATAAGCATTTTTCTTAGGCTGTTGTGTGTACTTTGAGAAATTTTAATCTTTGTGCAAAGAATAGGTTATTTTCATTGCCTTTAGACTGAAATAACTGAACATAAACATACGTAGGAGGCTGAGAAAAACACTTAGAGGTTTTTGCATCTGAACTCTTCAAATATTTTTAATTGTTTAATAAAAAGATATATATACAGTAACCAGCAAATAAGAATGATTTCTGAAAGAACATTGAATTAACTGAAACAATAGCTGATGAAAATTCCTTTAACACTATAAGAATAAGTTATATTTTAAGACATGTTTACATTAATATTATAATCTGTAATTATATTTTTTAAATATAACTATTGTTTCTGTATTTTGAAAAAAAAATCCATACAAATAATACATTTAAAAAAATAATTTTCTCTCATTCACTATCCTTTGTGAAATAAACCACCAATTACACTGGCATATGATTTATGCAGCGGATGCCCTTCCAGCCACAATAAATAAAATAAAAAACTCAACCAACCTCAAACGTTTCCATAATAGTGTTTCAACCCAGAACCCATTAACTATGACAATGATTCAGATTAAACAGTTCAACATGCATCCCTCCTGTAATCACACAATCATCTTTAAAGCACCTTGTGCTGTGCAACAAAATTTTGTATGACTGCAGAAGTATCCCGTTCCATCACTTTTTGTCTCAGTTTTCCTGTTCCTCTCTCCTTTCATCCCTATCTCTTTATCATTTCTCCCCCCTAAAAGAGTCCATTTGTCCTAGATATGTTACAGTGTGGTCGATCGAATACAGTATTAAAGCAGTAATGGGTGTCCACTTTGGATGGTTACTGTGTCATTATGCTTATCATTTAGGATGTACAGTAACAAAACCCAACAATCACCAAGCATGGGCTAATGGTGAAATTGTTTTGTTAAAAAAATATTTTATATAAAAAATATGTATAATCACTTCAAGATCACAATAAACCAGTCAACAGTTCTGAGCTCTAAATATAAGTAAAAAAAAAGATAGATCTTAGATAGATACTGTAAATGAGCAGTCTCATGTTTGACCCACATTCAGATAAACAGACAAAATGATGATACATGTATGCCATACTGAGCAAAAGTCTTATTGACATTCAGACATAGAGAGAAGACAACATTTCCCAGCAGGAACGGACTATAATGGGCCAAATGCCCAAAAAACTTCCTGACACATGAAAGATTCTTCATAAACCTGCCACAAGAATCAATCGTCACCTGTCTGAGTCTGAAATTGAACTACCTCATTAATATAATTTTGAAATCACATACTTTATTTACATAATGAAAAAAAAAAAACTATACATTTTTCTACAATAATGAGCATTTTTCTAAGTCTCCTATGTTTATGTTCAGACATTTCACTTTAAAGACTCTAAAAAATATTACAAAAATATTTTTTAAATATAAATTTTTTCATTTTGAAAGAAAATTTCATATGGCACTATGAACTATGGTTTTTGCATCTGAATTATATACAGTTGAAGTCAACAATATCAGCCCTGTGAATTTATTTATTTATTTTTTTATATTTCCAAAATTATTTTTAATAGAACAAGGAAACTGGAGAAAGTCTTATTTGTTCTATTTCGGCCAGGACAAAAGCAGTTTTTTTCATTTTTAAAGAATGTTTTAAGTTCAATATTAGCCTCCTTAAGCATTATTTTATTCGACTGTCAACAATGACTTACCTAAGTCATTACCCCCACTTGCATAATAAGCCTAATTAATCTTGTTAAGCATTTAAATTGCACTTTAAGCTGAATACTAGTGTCTTGAAAATATCTAGTGAAATGTCATGTACTGTACATGTATGTATCTCTCTCTCTCTCTCTCTCTCTCTCTCTCTCTCTCTATATATATATATATATATTCGATGCAAAGCCCGCTAGATTTAGCAAATATGTCAAACTCATATATATATATATATATATATCCTGAATTATTGGCATAAACACATCGACATACATTAAAATATATTAAAAATATCAGAGCTGTGTTTACCTCCTGCAGCTGCTCTAGCTCCTGTTTTAAAGCCTCCTGCTCGATCTCGAGCTCGGCGTACTGATGCTTGAGCTTCTGGTTCTCCTCCAGGACCACCAGACCGCATTCCGCAGCCCGGATCTTCTCCCGGTTCGCTTCTGCGAGCTCCCGGGTCAGCCTTTCCACCTCGCTCCGGTACTGATCCACCGATTCCCCACATCCTCCACCGGCTGCCATCGCCTGCGGTCTCCGGTCGGGTATAATCTCTGCGTCCTCCGTTTCCGTGACTCCCCGAGAGGCGGAGGCTGATGGAGAGATTCAGGTGGAGATGCTGCAGTCCGTCCACCCGATGCGCCTCCTGTTTGCCGACGCTGAAATGATGTTTACACCAGAGACACATGGGCTGGACTCGATTTCTTCATGTTAGACGATGCTGAAATAAATCGCACTATTGTTCCGTCCATCAAATAGGCCTACATATATACACTTTATTCTAAATTCTAACTTCAAACGTTATGAGGAAAACCGGCGCCATCTACCCGGAATGCCAAGTGAGCAGAAGTTGATTCTGTCTATCAACATGTGACGTCACTGCCTCCCCCGTCCCGCATCGTTTGCATTATTTATATTGCATTATTGGTGTGTATTGTTTGTAGTGTAAGTCTATGCATAGTTCAACAAAAGTGAGAAGTATTGAAGTTGATTTTGTTTTGTTAGGTCTATATGAAAAAATATAATAAACGACAAATTTATTTAGTATAGGCTAAAGCAAAAGACAGCAAATACTGTCGATCCTGGAAAAAAATGCCATAACATTTTCAGGTTCCTAAATATGTAACGACGTAAACAATGTTATCTGTTTTAATTATTAATAATAACGCTAATATGGTTGTAACGTGCATGTTGGTAAATAATATTGCGCCACTTGCTGGAAAAGACCGTAAATTACATATTCATAGTTGGACTAATAATATGAGTTTAGATTCTAAAAATCATTTCAATTCCAGCAATCTCAGCTTGCATCATAAAAGCGGCATCCAGACTCTATTGTCCAGGTCTGCTAAAACGACAAAAAATGTTGTATTGTGTATTATTTTGAAAAGTTAATGTTCAACACTCCAAACTAACTGAAAAAGTCATGCAAATTCTTAGTCAAAATGTGTTATATACAGTTATATACAGTATTATGAATTACATAATTAAACAAATATGCACACAATGACAGTAAATTATAAAAAAAATTATCACTTTTTTTTTCCAAAAATTCAAGAATAATTTATCTTTGAATTCTTCAATTTAAAATGGCAATATGAATTAATTAGGAATTATTAGACAACAATTATGCTTTTTAAACAAAAATTTAAATGTTACAAAATACATTTTTAAATGTGTAAATCACAAAATTGCTTAAAACCCAAATTACATTGACCACATTAATGTACATGTATGTGTTGATGTAACGTTTATGTAATGCAGGGATTCCCAGACAAAATATTTACTTGAGTCCACCTTTTAATTTAATATTTAAATAATTTAACAATATTGAGCATGATCGCCTCACAGCAAGAAGTTTGCTGGTTTGAGCCTCGGCTGGGTCAGTTGGCATTTCTGTGTGGAGTTTGCATGCTCTCCCCATGTTTTTGTGGGTTTCCTTTGGGTGCTCTCGTTTCCGCCACAAGTCCAAAGACATGTGATATTGGTGAATTGGGAAGGCTAAATTGTCTGAGTGTATGTGTGTGAATGAGTGTGTATGGATGTTTCCCAGTGATGGGTTGCAGCTGGAAAGGCATCCGCTGCGTAAAACATATACTGTATAAGCTGGCAGTTCATTCCGCTGCGGTGACTCCAGATTAATAAAGGGACTAAGCCAAATAAGAAAATGAATGAATGAATTTAACAATAATTTGGTCAATTGGCATGCAGGTACATAAATGAAAAAACAACTGATTGGTTTATTTCTTTTTAAATATACATTTTTATTTTAGTTTTTTGATGTATTTGTATGATCGGCTCATAAAATTATAAAAATTGTATTTATATTTATATTTTCTCTTTCTCTCTGCACAATGACAGTTCCATTCACATCTGTTACAATCAAGAAATCTAAAGAAAAGTAATCTAAAATACTTCAAAAGTAGTTATAATCATTAACTAAGAAATATCTACAAAACAGTTTCCGTATTTTCAGTGTATTCATGGTTGTGAATTGTGTTGGTCTCTGCTCTGTCGACTTTTGATGTTAAAAATTCAACTTTACAGTTTAACAAAGTAATTTTTATTAACGTTTTAGTAGTTTGAAATAATGTATAAGAAATAATATAGAGAGATGTCTGTAAAATAACAGAAAATATGCTGGCAGTTTATTAAGGTTTTTGTACCATACTATACAACACAAACCCACACAATATATCACTTTAAACTACTAAAATTGTTCATAAAAATCACTTTTTCAAACTTTTCAAGGTTAAAAGTTGTTGAAAGAAAGATCAAGGTCCCATATAGTGTAATTTAAAAGCATAAATAGTGAAAAATAAAAATATAAATTACAAAATATGTGGATACGTGACCATAAAACTGGTAATTTACGGTTATATTTTACAGTACAAAATTAGTAATCTAAAAGATTATGTTAACTTCAATTTTCATTGTCCAAATTGTATATACAGTAACACCCAGAAAACAACAATTAAGGCCACTAAAATTAGCCACAAAGCTGGTCTAAAGATCAATCTCATGGCTATAACTAGTGTTTACCCTAACAGAGTAAACCAATGTTGATCTGCAGCCAATAAAGCAAATCACTGATCTATAAAAGTAAGATAAATGTCAATAATCAACATCATTCAGAGTTACTGCACTGGATGTACAGTAACTCTGAACTTGACAGCACTTCAATAAAGCATATCTAACTAAATTATAAGCAGGAAAATGTGAAGAGTCTGAGAAAAAGACCTCATGACACACTTTATTTCTGAATGCCAGCTCTTCACCAGCCTGCATGTGATTTCATTTTCGCTTGTTTTTTTTTCCAGACTGCGACGTACGCCTGCTGGTTTCAGCACTTGAAACAGTAATTTGATTGGCCAGGAAATCAAGCACATCCTTTATAAACGAGGAGCGCAGAAAGGGTTAAAGATCACCCTCGCTTTATCTGAAAAACTTCCTTGACTTTCACAATCATTAACTACTGGATTGGACAGCGGCATTCATTTCATCCGAGGAATGTCCGTCAGGGTAAGTAAAAGACGTTTCTTCATATTTTTTCAATGATGATGCGAGAAATTGTATCTCTAAAAGTAGTAGCAGACCATTGGGTTGGTCTGATGAGAGAATGATTGGATGATTAGGTTTGTCCTGTCACTATCTCAGATAAATCTGCAAAATGGGAGACATGTGATATGTGTAGTATGAGACGACTTGCAGGGGTCTGGTTTGGAGAGCTATACACGAATGTTAAACATGTTTAATATTATACTACAGTACATCTAATAAAGTATATCAAATGAAAGAGACAAGAAAGAAAGGGGCTGTTTGTTAAAAGAAAAGAGAATAGTTCAAATAAAGAACAAGTTCACACATTGTTATTTCATATGGAGTAATGTGGAAACCTAATATTACAGTATTACAGGATACAGCAATAAAGACCATATAATTGCAATAATGAGGAGGACACACACACACACACAGTATGCTATTTTCAGTTTAGTAATTTAGTTAAACTAAAAACCCATGACCTGTATACCTTAAATGCCCTGTGGTTGGCTTTGGTTAAAAGCATTTGATAAATGAATTGATATAAATATTAATATCATGTAATATTATGTACGTAAATGTAAAATAAAAAAAATAAAAAATGCATATATGTACAATAAAAATGTATAGTTAATATTTTAAGCAAAATTATAGCAGGTGCTCCGAATATCAATCTTTGTATTTATAAATCAGAAGAAATTTGATCAGACATTTAAAGAATAAAGCAAAAACCCAAAGCTTAATTAAAATTTAATAAATGCAGTACACCCGGATGAGTGATAATTGGTCTCTTAATCGTTTCCATAGCTGTATATTTTGTGTATGTATATATAATGAGCTTTCACACTAATTATTATTAGTTTCTGTATTTCCTGTTTAATTTTAGTTTAATTTTAGGTTTTAGTGAATTTATTGTTTAAATTTCACAAATATAAAGTATGTAATAAAGTAATAATGTATTTATTACATTTCCAGGCAATACATATACAACAACAAACAAGTAAACAGAACAGGGGGGAGAAAGAAAATGTGATAATAATACCCAGGTAGCAAACAATTCTGGCAGAGATTTGGCATAAAGCTGGCACAGCATTCGTCTGGCACTGGCATACAGCATGTGAGCCAAACATGGCCTGGGTTTGGCAGAGGTGGCACCATCTTATAGGTAATAAATAAATTATATATATATATATATATACACACAAATAAATTTTAAAAAGGGATCAGTAAGACTATTCATGCACCACAAACCTTCACAAGATCTGACCTCATTAAATCAACCCTCTGATGAGTATGGAGGTTATGTTTAAGCCCCAGCAACAAAAATGTATTCCACCTCTCATGAAAGAAAACATCTTTGTTGTGTAAAACACAAGTTAAGTAGTCCAGTGGTACAAGTATTATCTTTGTAGGAGTTTTGTCCGTTATCCAGTTCAGGAGAATACATTTTCTTTCACAAAATGTCAGGAACTTGCAAAGTGTTTTTATATCTATCTTTTACATTAATATTTTTCATAAGAAGCTATACAATATTATATTTGTGCATATACATTAGATTAGTCAGTACTGAAGCCAAATCTGGAGCTTATCTAACAAAATAGCTTATAACGGTACAAAAACTAGTACATGAAAATTTATATGTAATAGAAAAATATTTAAAAAAAAGAGGAAAAAAAAATGAAAAAAGCAAAAAAAATGAAAAATTTAGCTGAAATTTTGTAGGTTGTAATTTTTTTTTCAATATTTAGCTTGAATTTACTTGTATTATCTTTTAATTTCTAAATATGTTTGGTGAATAAAAATTATTTTAATAAATATCTGTTTAATAGATCTGTTTTGTTTAAATTGATTTAAACAAATTAATTTTGTCCAAATTACATTGCATATATTCACTGAGAAATGGATAAAAATAGCACTGTACACTGTACTGATTATTATTATTTTCAGATTACAGTTATTATTCAATTATTGAAAATGAAGGTTGTTGCTTGGGTAGAATATGTTTCAGCTTTTTTCATTTGACCTTTTTTTTAAGTAACAATACTGTTTTTGTTGAAGTTATTATTTGCTGTTTAGTTAGAGTTAGAGTCATAATAACCCTGCATACACAAGTTACTATGTAAACCAAGCAATCATTCAACAACAAAAAGAACCCTTGCACTGAGATAGCTAATAAATGATTCTCCTTTGCTTTTCTTTAGAGAAAGAGAAATAAGTAAGAACTAGTTCACCCAAAAGAAGATGCGTTGCATGACAATTAACATGCATGCAAATACAGTGGTGCACATGCTCATATTTGTGTGTGTTGGTGTGTATCTGGAGCCAGAGGGATCTCAGCTCCAGCAGCACGTGGCTCTGGTCAGCTGCCTGCTAGTTGTGGCGTAATTGAGTTCACATGAGCAGCTGATGGGATCCATAGCATTTACAATCAACAGCAGCATCCTCAAACCCTATCCCGTGTCTTTATTTTTTGCTCTTTCCCTTCCCTTCCGCTCTGGTCTTTTCTTTTTTTATGCTGTCCTTATCTAGCTCTTGCCCTCTCTCTAACTAGAGCTCCCATTGAAAAGTGAGAGCCCTTTTCTCAGTCCACACCACAATCATGGCTCCAGAGAAAAACAGTGACGGGTTGGACAACTATGCATTTACTGTAAGTACCTGGTATTCATGAACGTGAAGTGACTCCTTATTTTGTAACTTAGTCTTTGATGTTCTAGAATTTTTGGTAGATTGAGTTAAAACAAAATGCTGTACAATTTGAAAATACTACAGTGTGTGATCATGGGTGTGTTAAGAGTTTTGTTTTCATTGCGTGAAAGTTACAACAGGTTATACTGTACATAACACCCTTGAAATCACAGTTATAAAAATCTATGGTGCAATATTTATTTTTATTGATCCTGTAACCATATCAGTCTGGATGATGCATGCGTTACTCATGTTTGTTATTGTGGTCATGCTCAATGTTTTAGTGACTGGAATGTGTAACTGTGTGTTTATTACTCAGAGCTCATATACGTACGTTTAACTTCTGATTAACAAAAATAATTACAAAATGCCAAATTAGTTTGACACTGGTGTATTTTCATGTGAACAACTGCAATAAAGAATATCAAGAATTAAATCAATAATTTTATTGAGGACAAGTTTGACCTGAAGGTCCTGAGAGAATGAAAGGTGGCAATGAATTGGTTAAACTTTATATTTAAGGTCTCTTTAAGACATTCTCTTGACTAAAACTTTTCAACTCTCATCAAGCAGTCATTAGAGTATTGGTAAACTGTCTGCTAACACGTTATTTTGATGGTCGCTCAACATAAATTCTCTAGCCTTATCCTTTCAGACAGACTTCTTATAATCTAACGAGACTTGGTTAATGATGTAGTTTCTTATAATCCACTGAATATATGAAAAATACTGGTTTTTACTTTTTTTACGTGAAAAATATCTTAATGTGCCATTTATTATTAATCAGAATTATTTAGGAAAGGCTGTTCATTGTAAACTGCTGGATCAGAAATTGAACTGAATCTTTATTTTTTTGTCTTATTTAGGTTGATGGTGTTGATCATTTCTGTGAATTGCCTGAGAATAAGAAAGAAAGTGATGGTTTTTCAGAGCGGGGAGACAGTAACAAACTAGCATATTGTGTCACAGACGTTCCACCGTGGTATCTTTGCATCTTTTTGGGGATTCAGGTAAGTGTTATGATAGTCTCATATCATTAAGCTCAGATAAATCAGCTCAGTTGATCAATCCTGACTGAAGCAGGTGCTATGAACAGTATTTGTCAGGGTTTCAATAATGTATAATACAGTGTGGTCCAGAAATCTAGATTCATATTTTTTAATCGCCTGAAATGGACATTAAGAGGAAAATTCAATTTTTTAATAGTTTATTAAAGCTTCAGATATAATTCGACAGGCAGTTAGATACTTTATGCCTTTAATAGCCCAAACTGAGTAAAATAATGTAATGTAGTGCTGATGTTATTTATATAGCTATATTAGATGGTTATTTATATTTTAATCAATGGTATATCAGTACATAAAATAATATCAGTTGGTTCAGATGATATTTGTAAATAATAAACTTCTTAGCAAAGTTTTAATCCTACTGACTCTTAAAAGGCCTAAAAAAGTAATGTATCAGATATGATGTAGGCTTATTATTATTATTATTATTATTATTTGTGATGTTCATGTGGACTGCATATGTTCAGACAATGTTTGGGTCATTCTCAAATTAGGCTGAAGTAGATTATCATTAAACTCTGGCATAAACCGGAAGTTTCTGAGACTATTTCAGTATGTTGACGTACTTTAGGGGGCGGAGCTTTTTTTGCACATCATTCCCTCCTCGTAGTATACTAAGAGTAGGAGGGACATGGTTTAAGAGCATTGTGGACTTGTGAAGCTGTCAAACTAGGGCTGCACGATATTGGAAAAATTGCGATATTTAGTTTTGCTGCAATATATACATTGCGATATGAATACAATTTCAGCTTGAATAGCTCTATTTGTTAATTCATTCATTTAAACTGTCTGGGATTATTATTTGGAAAGACAGAATTAAGATATTTTACATCACAGAATTCAGGTATAGAATTTGAATAATCATATGTAAAATAACAATTTGTAGTCTTCATTGTATAAATAATAATAAAAAATACATCTTTATTAGAGTTCCAAACAGTACAATTTCATGTTTCTGAATACTTTAAACCAC